>ML777754.1:1285726-1335702 GCA_009831015.1 Picea engelmannii | reverse complement strand
CCAGAAATTTGCAAAAGACATGAAGAATGAATTTGAAATGTCGTTACTTGGAGAACTATCCTTCTTTCTGGGACTTCAGATACGTCAAAGCAACCAATAAATTTTTATTTCTCAAACCAAGTATATCAAAGAAATGCTAAAGAGGTTCGGAATGGAATATTGAAAACTAGTTATCACTCCCATGCAAACCAGTTGTAAGTTGAGCAAAGATGATGATTCGAAGTCTATAGCTCAGAGGCAATACATGTAAATGATTGGCAGCCTAATATATGTGACAACATCTAGACCAGATGTAATGCAGGCAGCTAGACATGTGGCACGATTTCAAGCAGCACCAAATGAATCACATGTATTAGCAGTAAAGATGATCTTCAAATATCTCAAAGGAACAAAAGAGTTTGGATTATGGTATCCAAAAGGAAAAGATCTATCATTTATTGACTACACAGATGCAGATTGGGCAAGTTGTATTGATGATCGACGAAGCACCAATGGATCATCTTTCTACTTAGGTGAGTGTTTGGTATCATGGCTAAGCAAGAAACAATCATCAGTATCTCTATCTATAGCCGAGGCAGAGTATATTACAGTAACAACATGTTGTACACAAGTTCTTTGGATGAAACAAAATTTGACATATATATAGGTTGAGTATGATGAGCCCATTTCAATATATTGTGATAATATAAGTGCCATCGGTATCTCAAAAAACCCGGTGATGCACTCCAAGACGAAGCACATTCCAATCAAGTATCACTTTCTACGAGAACAGGTTGCAGAAAAGAACATCATAGTTGAGTATGTGGGCACAAAAGAACAAGTCGCAGACATCTTTACAAAACCACTTCCACGAGAAGCCTTTGAATATCTTCGCCAAAGACTTGGAGTTATTTCTACTCCAAAATGAATGCTTTTTGAATGCGTATCTTATATGTCTTAGATGTACACGAGGAAGCACCATAAGAGGATAGTTCAGTCAGGGGGTGATCCAGGTGGATATCGGTAGCCACCCACCTTTTTCAACTGGCTCAAAACAGTTTTTTGGCAATTTTGACAATTTACTATTTTTAGTAGGTTTTAACTTTTGAGGCCATTTTGAGGGCCTAAATGAAGGTTTTTCGAGATAGAGGTTCTCAATAATGGCCAAATACATGATTGAGCCCCCAAAATGAATCTCCTCCATGATATCTTTCCAACGAGCTATCGCACGCCTAAAACGGAGATCGTATGCAAAAGTTACGACCCTGAGAAGTTGATGTACTCACTTACCCAAACGAGGCCCACATGAATTTTGGTGCTTCATCTCCTAGGGTTAGGTTTTTGGATGTCTAGGATTTTTGACATTCCGGTTTATTTTAAAAAGGCCTTCAGAGCCTCATTGTAATCATCTTCTTGCGAATTCGAGTAGCCGTCATATCTCTTCTCAGAGATAAGTTGCCACCATTCTATTGAGTCTTTCACTCTGTATTTTACAGTCTCTGTACATTTATTTTATTAATAGAAATCATGTATTACTGTATATCTGTGTTTATGGTTGCATCTCTGATATATTTATGTTATATTATTGAATATCTGCGATATCTCTGTGCATTTCTTTATTATATCCCCGATCTCATTTCGTGCCGAAAATAATCTGGATCAGAGGGAGCAACCCCGGATGGAAATATACATTTTCCATTGATGACAAAGGGGGAGAGATTTATTAGATGCAGAGGACAGAGGAAGATTTATCATATGCATAAGATAGAGGCATGGTTCTAGGGGGAGCACGAGTGATATGATTTCAGTATTGCATCAGAGTGTTGCCATCAATGCCAAAGGGGGAGATTGTTGATTAAGGTTGGTTGTCATTGATGTCAACCCTTGAAGAAAGACCTATAGCACAAAGGTTTGGGTAATGGACCTAATATTGTCTGATGTAAATATGACTCATTATTGTTTTTTCATGGTTGATAAGAAGTAAATATGGATGAACTCCAAAGTGGTCCCCTTATGGTGAAAGCCCTCACGGGAAGACACTTTATGGAGTAAGAGAACCCATGCTTAATTGTGGAATAATGAGATGAAGGACAATGAATTTTTTAGGGAAACTATCCTATATGGATAGTTCTTGTCGTTCCATTTCCAGTGGTATGTAGAACGTCACATAACTCCTCACGGTTAGAGATTTATGACCATGTGAAGTTGGAGAACCCAAGTTTGGGTACTGGACCCAAGTTTGTTTGATGGATAACGATATGATTTTTTCTATATTTTAAGGTAATACTATTATATATGGATATTACATGTCATTCCATTTCTGGTGTTATGTAGAATGTCACATAACTCCTCATGGTTTGAGAGTTATGGCCTTACGAAGTTGGAGGACCCTCATATGTCATCTAGAAGCCCCAAAAGTTCAAAGTAGTCAAAGTGGTTTAAGAGATTTTAAAAGGTAAATAATAAAGTAAAGTTATGAATGTATTATAATTCAAAGTGAATATAAAATAAATTATTTCAATAATAAATTTAATGGAGAAATTAGAAGTGGGTTAACCCTAAAATAAGGAAAGTGGGCCAAGTGACCTAGAAGATGTTTTTAAGGAAACTACTTGGAGAGTATAAATAAAAGGCAAGACTCTCTCATTTTAATTACACTTGAGAATATTGAATATCTATAGGTGTCTGAGGTAACCAAGGACATCTAAACCAAATTTATGAGGGAAGGTGAAGAAAAGAAGGTCGAAATGCAAGGAAGGATAAATTCTTTTGATGGTTCTTTCTAAAGTATGTTATTTACAGGTCATCTCACCATTTTCGTTATAACTTTTTTCTATAATGATTCAGACCTTGAAATTGCTATTCCATTGAGAAAAAATACCGAATTATCTGTGGTAAAAAATTCATCTTGTGGGTCGTTGTATTTTGGGAGTTACACTCCGTGGAAAATAGGGTTTGTGGCTAGTCCTGAAACTAGTAAAAAACATGTGTTTCGGGTAAAAACTTCATAACTTCTTCATAACAGATCCAAATTCAGTGAGACAAAATGTGTTGGTTAGGGTATAGTCTGTAGTATGTTGTGTAACCATTTCAGATCAATTCAATGAATATTTCATGCGGGGCACGCTCTACAAGGTCACTCTCTAGAATAAGTCAGAATTCAACAAGGTATGCCATTTTTTCTATAGCTCATTTTCTGAGAGGTTCCAAGTAGTGAAACCTGGAAGAATTGCATAAAATACGCTTAAGAACATTGTGTATCAGTTTCAGATATTTATACATTATAGGTTCAAAGTTATGATTACTTCAATTTAGGGTTGTTGACTAATCCAAAACTAGGCATGTGAGACTAAAGAAAAGTTTGATAAAAACGCTAGTCTCTTGTTGTTAAAGTTAAGTAAGGTTTGCAGGAATGTGATCATATACACCAGGTATATTATAGAGATACACATCAAATTTGGATTATGAAATTGATGAGGGCTTTTTGTTGAGGTACATGTTGAGTACATGGTTGAGACAAATAGTTTAAGAGTTGGCACATACATGAGGTGTATAGTTGATGATGTTGGTACATATTAATGAGTCATAGTTGATGAGTAGTTGATACATGATTGGTACATACTTGGTACATGGTTGGATGCACTTGTTTATGGTACATGTTGATTACAGGTTGTTTGATACAGGTTGGTGCATGGTTGATGCACTTGTTTATGGTACAGGTTGATTACAGGTTGAGGTACAGGTTGATGCATGGTTGATGCATGGTTCAGATTTATTGGTACAGGTTTACAATGGTATATCTCACAGTGATAGTGTGACAGTGGTTCCATCATTCTAATTCTACTTCAGGGTGGCAGGTAGGGGCAAGGACAGGTGGTTGTAGCCACCTTCCAGTTGTAGCCAGAGAACATAGGGGGTTGTAGCCTCCTTCTAGTTGTAGTCAGAGAATTGGGGAGTTGGAGCTTCGCTCAGGTTGTAGCCTGAGAAACTAGGGGGTTGGAGTCTCATTCCAGTTGCAGTTGGAAAACAAAGGAAGTTGGTGCTTCCAATGAATGTAATTCTTCAAGACATATAATAAAAATCATTCTGTGGTTTTCTCCCGATTTGGGTTTCCACGTAAAACACTGGTGTACTATGTATGTGTATGATTGTTCATTTGTTCATTGCTTATTTACTCTGCAGTTATTGGATGATAATGCTTCATTGATATAACACTTGGATTATATGGTTAAAAAGAATTAAATTGCTCTATTACTAATTCACCCCCCCTCTCAATAATCCAACACATGATACATCATTTCCCGCCTTTCAAAGGAAACCCCAAGTTGCCACCCTTTTCATCTTCCTCCATCACTCTTCTAATTTAGTTATGTTCATCGGGTGTGATTGATATATATACGACACACTACCATATATTATTTTTTTAAAATTGTCGACCTTTTTAAAGTATTTTAACCTACCTCAATGTGTATGAAAGGGTTACACACCGATGTGTTTATGTATATAAAACACACTAGAGAGAATTTTTAAGAATGACCCATTTTTAAAAATATTTTAAACTATCAATGTTTTTTACAAAATATTTTAGCATGATTTGGTGCACAAGGTATGGGTACACACTATTGGTGGTTCAATAGAATGGGAACACTACTAAGGTTTTTTGAAAAAACGAAAAAATTGATGGAGATTTGTTATAAAATATTTTGACCTACAATGGTTCTTGTGGAATTGTTACGCACTAGAGCATGTAATATTAAAGCACATCGATACATCCATATGGTCTAAATACACCGACCAACAAAAAAAAACATCCATTAAAACTTTTGGTCGCCTGCCTCCACTAAAAACCTCAACTAAAAAAAACAAGGAAGAAGTGTTTGCATAAAAACCTCTACCAATTAGTGTTTTTCCTATATTATCTATTCTCACTTCTAACCCTTTCTTCTTCATGTTTTGTTGTAATTCCCCTATAGACAATGGGTCATGCCTTTCTCACATAACACTTTTTTTGGATTTTAAAGGCCACAGACTTGTTCATCGCACACTAAGTTACCCCATTTTATTTTTTCAGTTTGAAGGCCAAAGATGGTGCAGTATACAAATAGTCTACATTTTGGTTTTTCGAAAAGCACATGCCTAGAATTTATCAGAACAAGGTGGGGGTTATGGGCCGAGAATCTTCACCTAGAACTCACCGCCAAAATTATATATAAGTTTTTGCTAATTATAATATAAAAAATCTCCCATACTTATTTTTAAAAAAATCTAAAAACAAATAAGAACAATAACATTAATTCAAGATGGTAAATTTAGAAGTGTAGAAATTATATGTTGTGTGCATAGTTGGAATTCCATATTTTGGTTTATTGCTTTTAAAAAAAACTGAGGTCGTTAAAAATAAATAATGTATAATTTTTTTTTTACCTTAAACCAAACCTAAATTTTAATTTAAACCTAATCTTAAATAATAATAAAAATAGAATCTTCACCTAGAACTCACCGCCAAAATTATATATAATTTTTTTGCTAATTATAATATAAAAAAGCTCCCATACTTATTTTAAAAAAAATCTAAAAGCAAATAAGAACAATAACATTAATTCAAGATGGTAAATTTAGAAGTGTATAAATTATATGTTGTGTGCATAGTTGGAATTCCATATTTAGGTTTATTGCTTTTCAAAAAAACTGAGGTCGTTAAAAATAAATCATGTATAAAAAATCTTTACCTTAAACCAAACCTAAATTTTAATTTAAACCTAAATTTTAAATAATAATAAAAATATGATGTTGATTACTCTTTCCAACAATGATAAAATTAATGTACATTTCTTATATTTTTTAAAACTAAGAAAATGAAATGTACATTTCTCATATTTTTTAAAATTAATAAAATGAAAATAGGCTTCAGAATATGTAATTTTCTTCTCCAAACTAAATAAAAAATATAATGAAGAGAATAACACACCTCTCATTTTCCTAATAGATTTAAAATTACATGACTTATAAGAAACGAGATTGTTTAACAAAAATGTAAGTAAATTGAATTTATGTAGATGTTTTAGTTAATCATAAGGGTTTTAAATATGTTTCTAGTTTGTTTATACTTTCTGGTATAAATATGGGTACATATGTTCATAGAAAATAGGAGATGAAAGGTATTTTATTTCTAGTTTATTGATGATAAAAAACTTTTGATTTTTTAATGTAGTATACATAATATGTTGAAAGAGAATATAAGTTGTATAGAAATCTCATAACTTGTAAGAGTTTTTTTGAATGCTTCAATCATTTGGTGTATTGAAATTTTGTTCTTATAAATAAAATTATAAAGAAAAATCACAAAAGCTACATAAAAAATTATTTTATAAGTACTTGAAAAGTATATACTGTGTAATTAAATATTTTATTTTGATTTTATATTATCATTTTAAAAATGATTCATTATTCTTTTATCTACCACGTTTTAGTTATAGTTTTTATTTATTTTTTATTTTTTGTAATCTAACTATATTTATATTAATATATCCTAGTGAAAGGGGCGACGAGAGTGCGAGGGATCATCTTAGATCTTGAAGGAAAAGAAGGACATATTTTTCTTGGGGTTTGGGAAGGTCAACAAATAACTAGGATGAAAGACTCACACTATCTTTGGGACTAAGATTAATTGATTCAAGAATATATAAAAGAATACTTTCCATAGGCGATTCATAATTGATAATCAAAATCCTACAAAAAGGACCTCAGCAAAGTCAAAGCAGTCTCTCAAGAACCATCCTTAGAATCATCAAAGAGGAAGCGATATTTGAAAGAGTTCAATGTTATCACATTCTTAGAGCATTGAATGGTAAGGTTGATAGGTTAGCCAAAAAAACATGTAGACTAGAGCAAGGGGTTATGATAGATAATGAAGGCATTAAAAGGAAATAATACCACAAATTCTTATGAAGTTTAATTTCATTTTTTTAAGGGGTATTAACCCATCCTAATTAATCATGAGAGAATCATCAAATTTATGGAAGCATATGCACTAAACCTTGGGGTCGTCACCTCACATGAAAAGCCTTCATACATTCACATTGTGGGAGGTACCTCACATTACGAGAGGTCTTCGCAGAGGTTTAATCAACCATCCATTCAATTAAACTCTGAGGTAGGTGGGAAAATTCTTTCCTGTGTTGATATTTTTTCTCGGTTGTCTTGGGGGGGGAGTATCCCTGCATTTGTTTGGAAGTGGTTCAACTCTGGGAAGATTATTGGATGTCATGTTTTCGATCCTCTTGATGGCTCATTTCTCTTAGTGGTTTGGAAAAAGGCTCAAGGTTCTGCGAGGACACGGTTAGAACTTCAATTGGCATCTGGGCAAGGATGAGATAGCATGGCTTCTCCTTTGTATTTATGTTAGAGAATTCAAGAATGTGGGAAGAATGTGGATAATTCAGAAAGGGCTGGCTTGGTTATGTGTAAGTTCTATTTTCATTCACTCAATTTGTGGATTGGCTGGTGTAGGGGGAAAACACAGAATTTTTGTTCGTTTATTGAAGAGTCTTGTCACCATGAATTGGGGACACAAGAATGAAGGGAAATGTATAGGGTGTGAAATATTAGAGATAAAATGGAAAATTAGGACTCAGGAAATTATGTCTGTGGAAAATAAGTTTGTCATCGGTAATGTGGCGACACAAATACAAGCTCAGGATGACGTGAGGGACAAGGAGACCACTCTATTTATGGAAATTGTGCATCCTCAAAGTCAAGAGATATTGGAGCTAAGGGAGGAATGAATTCAAATCATGCATATTGTTAGTGAGCTATTGAGTTATCAGAATATGGCTCGGGTAAGAGTACATTTATTAGTTGGGTCAATAGCTGACAAGGATGGAGTGTAATGTCCCCAACTCTGCTTAAAGGCCATGTCACATCAAAATTTGAGCTATGATACCACTTTGTAATGTTCCCATCTCTGTTACCATTTTGTAACATATCCATCCTCCTAGTTGAGTCTCGTTACCACATTATAAAGTCTCCACCACCATAAATTTGCTATATAAATCTCTAATATCAATTCTTTCTTATGTAGAAGCAACTCGTTGAAACCAACAATGTGTACGACTGGTCTTGTGCTATGCACCGCTACATTTTCCTAGTGCACACAACTAGTATCATACCGCACGCAACAACTATGTCTTAACAAATATGCATGCTCAACTGTCATTGTGTTGGTCGTGTCGACTATCCCTCAGCATGCATGAAATTTCTAGCTTCATGCTAGAACCCATACGATTACTGTTGAAGTTACTTAACAAGATAACGACTATAACAACAGAAAGAAATCATAATACAACTACGGGCACAACCATTCCTATGCCGCGTGTGGGATATGTCCCATTCACGTGCACAGAATAATACCACTTTGCACACGCGATGATTCAATCCTTGCCTCAAAATTCCATAACCGTTACCATGGAATTATATAACAGGAAACACTTAATAACTACCATGCTCTACATCTGCAACACTTATGTAGAACTAACAATATATGCACAATCCATCATAATTATGTATCAATTCCATAAACAACAATAGAATAATCATTCACATGTTAAACAATATATAAACACATATAAACTTGTCATAGTCCATGCCGTGCATATGCAGCGAACATGCATTTTGACAACATATATAATCCATGCACAAATACATATAAACAATTGTATCATATAATATATTTAACATGTATATACACATTACTCAAAGATTAATACACATAAGAATACACTTATCTTTTGTTGCAATCCACTAACTATGCATAGACCTTAGATGCTCTTCCCAGCCATAGAATCTATAACTTAGAAACTCTCAGCAGTAAGTCACCCCTGATTTGGGGATAAAACTACACATGGGCAAAGGATTCCTACGCCAAGCGACGATCTATCCACAGTTAAAACATTCAGACAAAGGTGTCAACCCCAGCAAACAGACTTGTTGATGCTTGAATCCGTCATGACAGAAACAGAAACCTCACGAGGATGTGAATCCTCCTGCATTTTTATAGAGGTGGTACTCCTCTATGTTTCATGATATTCTTTGATATTCTAGATTTCCAAAATGATATAGGAATTTGGGAAAGTCCGCTATTATATTCAAAGAAAGATAAAAGTTGCAGAAAAATAAAAATGTTTTACTTTAAAGAGAATTCCTAAGAGATGACCAAAATAAAATTTCCTCACATCCATCATAGAGAAATTAAAATATTTCTGATCACACATAAAATAAAATAAGATGATCCATACGCATAAGAAAAATTAATAGAGTAGACACATGTGGATCTCAAAGGAAGAAAATGATAGATCAATCTCAAATATTTAATACTCAAGCCTCAGAGTTATAAAACACCATGAAAACTGATACAAACTTAGTTCTCTTGGGATTTTTGACAAAAAAAGTATTAAATTCTATTACAATGATTTGAAATTAAAATGTGTTTGTCTAGAGGACTTAGATTAGGGCTCCCATAGACCATAAAATTAAATATAAACAAGAAGTCAACTGTGGAGAGAAGAAGGTGGGTGAAGGAAGAGTATAAAGACCTGGAAGGAAGACAAGAATAAGTTATCAGATTTTGGTTAAACCTTTCTGTAAATGTGTTGAACCTGCACAAAATAGATCTAGATATAAAATGACATACACAATTCACAGAGAAAATATGAGAAAAGAGAAGCATGAGAGAAAGAATGGAAGAATTCTCATTAACCAAATGAATGAATGATAATTTACACATGATATACTCTGTATAACTCAACTAATGCTCACTGGAGGAAAATCCAATGCGCCATATTGGTGGTCTAGAGTGATCTGGACACGCACCATCAATTGCGGGAGTAAACTGCCACCTAGTCTAGTCTCTTAGGATGTTACGGTTGTAGTCACATAACCTGAATGGTTGTGTTAACTATCCCTTTGTACTCTGCCTCGGCTAAAGATTATTAAGTTTTAGAGATGTTATTAGGTTTCTTTTCAATTTACTAGATAACCATAGCATAGGTAGGATCACTGAGAGAAACACAATCACAAGATACACAACATTTATCCTAGGAAATCCTCATGGGGGAGAAAACCCAACAAAAATTCCTTACTATAGATATCCAATACAATTCCAAGACAATAAACCAAAACACTAGAGAATATCCAACACTGAGCAATGTGCCTCTCTCTTCCTTCTTCCAGCAACTGGCAACAACAACTTCCTTCAAACTTGCGCACTAGATGAGTGAGTTGAGTGAGTGAACAAATGAGGCACTAGCCTCCTTTATTTATACTAGCTGGCGGGTGTTGGAAAGGTGTCTCTTCACTAGGCAGGGCCGATTTCTCTTCTTAGTGGTTAAAACCACTTTAATTAGGCCTAGGGGCCGACTTATTAATTTTCATAATATAATTAGGGTTTGACCAATCCACAAAAGGGGATTTGGTCATTTACAATGCTAGACATGATCAATCCACAAAAGGGGATTGATCTGATTAATAATGACTCAATAATAAATAGAATACTCTTTGCAGTTACAATATTTCAACACTCCCCCTTAACAAGAAGGGTTTTCGACAACATCATCAAGAGAGAGAGGGAAGCAACATCAACAACATCTGGAACACTAACTGGCATATCTATAAATCATTGGAATTTTTTCTCATCATTAATATCATCATCCACACCAAGGAGCTAGAATAGCATCATCATCCTCATCAGCATGAGGCTAGAGTAACATCATCATCATCTTTAGCATGAGGCTAAAGTAACATCATCATCTTCTTTAGCATGAGGCTAAAGTAATATCATCTTCAACAAGAAGCTGAAGTATCATAATCATCATCATCTTTAGCGAGAAGCTGAAGTGGCATCATCATCATCATCATCTTCAATGAGAATCTGAAGTATCAACATCAATAGCATGAAAATATCACCAACACGAGGTTGGTACAACATCATCAACAACACGAGGTTGATACAACATCAAAAACAATAACATCATTAGCACGAGGCTGATACATCATCATCAACAACATCATCATCACAACACAAGGTTGGGGCAACATCAACATCAACACAAGGCTGGAAATCATCAACACGAGGCTAGAACAACATCAACATCATATGCAACATAATGAGGTAGGTGCAACAACATTTTGTGGTACTCTGACAGTCCCTAAGGAGCTACCCAGGAATCATTAGATTCCCTAGGATATAAAAATCCTAACGGAGCTACCACGTGTTACTCTGACAAACCGTCCTTACCAGACCTTCGGTATCTGCCCAGGAATCATGAGATTCCCTAGGATTATAAAAATCCTAATGGAGCTACCACTACTGACCAAAGCTATAATATACATGCACAAGTACTCTGACATCCCATCCTTATGGACCTTCAGGATTTGTCCAGGGATGATTAGTCCCCTAGGATATAAAATCCTAACTGAACTATCCACTATTGGTCAGGATACCATAGTATCATCAACACTACTCCCCCTTTTGAGGGAGGTCCTTTCGAACTATACCAAACTTGTCTCAAAAGTATTTAAACTTTACAAGAGACAGAGGCTTGGTCTACAACCTGCTCATTTGTGCCAACATATTGGAGCTTTAAAGCTCCCCTCTCCATAATATCATGAATGAAGTGATATCGGATCTCTATGTTCTTTGACTCATTATGGAACACATCATATTTATACAAATATGGTTATCACATAGGATCATGATGGCTTCCATCTCCAGATCAAATAGATTTGTCAACAACATCCAAAGCCATATGGCTTCACAACTGGTGGAACATGCTGCAATATATTTCGCTTCTGTCGTGCTAAGAGAAATACTAGATTGCTTCCCACTCTGCCATGAAGTCATGGTTGACCCCAGATTGAAACAACATTCTGAAATGCTCTTTCTGTCAGAAACACTTCTTTCCCAATCTGAATCAGTATAACCAATCAGTCTGAAGTCATGATCTCCATTATAACTGAGACCAAAGTCTAATGTAGCCTTAAGGTATCTCATCACATGTTTTGTAGCATCAAGGTGAACACGTATGTGTTCTACCGGATTCTGACTCAAGGAAAAACATATATTTGGCTTGATATTCGTCAGATACATCACCAAACCAATAATTTGTTTGTACAGAGTAGGATCAACCATATCTGACGAGGTATCTACTAGGAGCTTCAACTTCATGTCCATGGGTGTGTTCAT
Source organism: Picea engelmannii (assembly GCA_009831015.1). NCBI lineage: Eukaryota > Viridiplantae > Streptophyta > Pinopsida > Pinales > Pinaceae > Picea > Picea engelmannii. The sequence continues at coordinate 1,323,485 of ML777754.1, read as the reverse complement.
GGATTTACATTTCAACATGTCAAACCTCTTCTCTGGGTTCTTCCAAACTTCAAGACCTAAGAGATAATGCATTAGGTCTTTAATCTCAAACTCGGTAGTGAGCTTCTTCTTGCAATTTGTGATGATATTTTCTTCATCTGACAGGAGTAAATCATCCACATACAACACCAACATAACTGGCTCATCATTCATGACCTTGAAGTAAAGGTTAGAATAAGTTTTACTCTTGGTAAATACTAAACTCTTCAGAAAACTATCAATCTTGTTGTTAGCACCATGATTTTCATAGCTAAGGTTAGAGTTTTGTCAACAATTTGCAAAGTCATGCCTGTTAGCACCCATATTGTTTGTATGCCTGGCATCATCTAACATCTCCAAAGGTCAGTTTCAAAAGGAATCTTATCATTTATTATTTCCATTTCCATTTGCAACTGTGCATTGCAAAATTTGCTATGTGCTGTGCGGGGCACTTAACCGTGCAAAGGATTTTGTCGTGCAGTGGATTTCTTCGCACAATGAATTTCGTCGCGCATGGGATGTTGTTACACATAGGATGTTATCGCGCAGAGGATGTCATCGTGCAGTGGATTTATTCACGCAGTGGATTTTTTTGCATAGTGGATGTTGTCGCGCATAGGATGTTGTCGTGCAAAGGATGTCATCGCGTAGTGGATTACGTCGCACAATGAATTTTGTCGTGCATGGGATGTTGTCGCTCATAGGATATTGTCGCGCAGAGGATGTTATCGTGCAGTGGATTTCGTCAAGCAATGCATTTCGTCGCACAGTGGATGTTGTCACACAGAGGATGTTGTCGCGCAGAGTATGTCATCACGCAACATATTTTGTCGCGCAATAGATGCTTTCGCGCAGAGGATTTTCCTGCGCACAGGCTACAGGTCATGCTGTGTAAATGATTGGTTTAGTGATCAACTTCAAGATAACTTTCTGACCAACTGGAGAGGAATTTTGAAAATCCCCGGGAGGTTTTTTTTGAGGAAAAACCAAATAATAAAAACCTCTCTCATATTTGAAAACCATTTCATATTTTTGGAGATTTGAAGGAATATTTAAGCCCTATTTTTTAGTTTTCATGATTTCCCGTCTGAGACATGTTTTGTGACACGTATTCCTGCCAGTTGGAGATGAATTTCAAGAAACCGAGAGAGTTTGATGCGCAATACGCTGCATTTTTTGTTGTAGGTTACTGTTGCGTAGAAGACTTGTTGTGCAGGGGTGATAGAGTGTCCAACAATGCACATGATTACTTATCACAACCATATGGTCGAATTTTGATCATGATCAATGATTTTAAATAATATTTCGGTTACGATTATGATTTGGCAAAGTCAGGTTTTCTATTTTTAGTAAATCCATTGATGTTTGTGTTCTCTTTCAAAGAAATCAGATCCATGATTCTAGGAGAGAGTAGTTTGACCCTAGCAGGCAAGGGTGACATTATTTTTCTATATACGGGGATCATTTTCATGTAAAAGACATTGGTTGGATAGCTAGTGTAGATAGTGACTATCGAATGTAGTTTGAGCTCAATAAAAAATTAATGCAAAATTCCTGAAGCTTTGATGAAAATATTCTAATTGTAGCAGTTGGATATATTGTTTCCTTTCTTTGCGTATGTATTTCTGGTGTTCTTTATTCATATCTATTTCTGTCTAAATAGGAACATATTTTCAAACCTGGGATTCACTACGCAATGCCCTAGGATTTGCGCCATTTAGACAAATCGTCTTTCCTCTAAGTGAACTCTGAATTCATCCTCATCGGTGCTCCGAGTCGCTTCCTGTGTTTTTTCCCCTCGCCACACACAACGATTTTACACTGAAGATTGTTGCTCGCTTAGACTTTATCCTCTCAAGTTTAGTCACTGAGTCATTTGTTTTCATCGTCCTCTTGAACTGACTCGATAGCCCAAGGTCTTACTCTCTTGCGCCAATAGAACCAAAACTTATTATTTAAAGGTGTTAAATCTAGTCGATAGTTTAAAGCTACATCCTGTACCGAGATAAAGTCTCCCGAGAGAGCCCTCTCCAGGTCTGAAAGGCTAGTTTTAGATCTCAAATTTGGTTTGTAGGTTGCCTCTGTCATTCGTTTCTCAGCTGAACAAAGTTTACAGAGAGCTAACATATGCCACAACAAGTTCTTGGAGATTGCTTCAACTTGCAAACATGAGTCTTTCTATCTTCAACTTCAAATCAAATTTTCACATCACTTTGTACCAATCTGGTACACTTTCTTAGCTGCAACTCAATCTGCACAATCATGTTCTAGCTCTATGTTCTTTCTGCAAATCACTATCTGTCTCACTGCTCGAGAGTATGTCCTATCCTCTTTCTGCAACTGTTCCTTCTGGAACTATGACTCTGCACCTGTAGCTTCTCTGAAGCTGAGAATGACTGCTTCATTCTCAATGTGGCTACTGAAATCTGAGAGTAACTCCTCTACTCTATCATGGCAACAATTTCATCTAGAACTGAGAGTGTCTCAATAACTGATACTAAAACTAGCTCTTCTTCTTTCATGGAGGTAACTCTATATTGTATTGTAGTCATATCTCCATGGCCTAACTAATGTACTACACCATATGGCACTGGAGATAACTTACTCTCAAATATAGGGATTTCCCCCCCTAAATCTCATACTATATCAGAATTATGGTTGTTCTGGTATACTTCATGAATATTGGAACTATTTCTTCAATTACTGAAGCAAGTGTGTTGTCATAGTATTCTCCCTCTTGCTGGGAGAATCATATGGACACACATCAAGATTTGTACATCTGCAACATGCTTTATCTGTTAAATCAATCTTGGAATTCAATACTGTCTTCTCTTCTAGTCTTACAGAAAAATCCATATCCTAGTCTTTCTTATTGGCTTCCTTCTCTGTCATTGAAACAACGTAATTTACCTAGGAGATTTCATATCTCCTAGAAGTTTCTAAATCTATGATCTAGTCTTCTCATGGCATCAGTCTCCCAGTCCTGGAAGTTGTCTCTTTATCTGATCCTTTCTGAGATCAGGCTCACTCTTGATTTCTTCTGAGTCTAGAAGGACTTCATCATCTCTTACAGGGTATACTTGGTGTTGAATATCAAGTCTAAATATGAAAGGGCGAGTCCGACTTCAAACGAGTTCTTCTTCCCATCAAGGTGGCTTCATTATCCTTTGACCAAGTCTTTTGTGAGTTATGTTCTAATGTTTGGTCATGTTTGGAGACTTCTTCTGCTTACAATCAATCTCCATATGAGATACTTTGGATCTAAAAAATAGATTCTTCTTCATCTTCTTTGGTACATGGATGTATACCGTCATGTACATGAATTGGGTAGTCTGCTTCATGTCTCATTTTAATATGTTGCTTCCTGCAACCTTCACTGTAGTTTCCTTAGGGCACCTATGACCTTCTCGGAATAAGAACAACAAGGGGGAAACAACATACAATAATAATACTCTTTATAATAATAATGAATCAAAAGCAAGAAAAATTACCACAGTAGCTCCTTTAGAGCTATTACTTGTGACCTTCCTACAACAAGGGTTAAAAGTAAGAAATACAATAATGAGAGAAACACTCTTCTAGTGTTGTGAATACTCATTCCTTCATGGTAACCTAGAGACAAACCAAGAAGTTTCTCATGGAGGAGAAGTTAGTTATATATCGTGAATGATCACAATAAGCATTTATTTCAATATGTTCACATGCTACCAAGTATGCTATCTCAACTGTGAGGTAGCTATCGAAATTGACTTGTGCAAGTTTGAATCTTATCAACTTAATCAATCAAACCTGGAACCTGAAGTTTTTTCCTCAAGAATGAGTGTGTTGATTTTCTTTCAAGTCATCTTCACTCAAGATGACAAATGATTTTTTCAAATTGTCTTTTGTACTAAGACAATATGTTATCTTGACAGAAATCTAAGTTAGAGAATAAACTCTATAAACTCAACTTTAATCAACCTTGATAATTTTGACCAATGGTTAGTATGATTTCAACATATAACCTAGATGTTCATGAGGTCAAAATAATGTTATAACAAATAGATGCAAATCACAATAATCAAACCTGGGGTGCATTATTTCTCTGAATTTGTTGGAGCTGATATTTTTCGGGATCTATGGCAAGAGATCCCTTCTCTTGCAAATACCCTTTAAATCTTAACAGTTTAAACATATGTAGGTACATACCTTAGATATTATTTGTAGGTAGTGGTACCATCTGGTAGAAGTGGTAATAATTACCAACCCTTAAAAACTTCAATGGTGACTACAACTGGTACTGCAACTGATACTTCAACTGATACTACAACTTATTCTGAAACTGTAATTGTAACTGCAACTTAGGGTTTTATGAGGAAACCCTAATTTTTCAAACTTCAAATTTTGAAATTCTGATCCAACGACTAGATGCGTTGGGCTGAGGCGAGTTTGTTGGAGCTGTTAGATTTAAAAAATTTCAAGTTTTTTCCCTTGAAACTTGACATGCGGAAATCTGGACTGGTACTTCTGGTTTCTTGGTTTTCTCGTACTTCTGGTTTTCTGGTACTGGTCAAAACTAGTGTTTGACTTTCTGGAGGCTCTGTCCACTGAAAAGGCGTGCTCAAGCTACCAAAATATTCACTAGGGTAGGGCACACTTTTCTAGATGTTTTTTAGGAAAAAATTCCTTTCCAATAAAAAGCCCTAATTTTCTTGTACGACAACAGTGACGTTTTTTCTTATCCAGTGAAAGGTGCTCTCTTCATTATGGATCTGATACCATGTTAAGTTTTATATATGTTATTAGGTTTCTTTTCAATTTACTAGATAACCATAGCATAGGTAGGATCATTGAGAGAAACACAATCACAAGATACATAACATTTATCCTAGGAAACCCTCATGGGGGAGAAAACCCAACAAAACTTCCTTAATATAGATAACCAATACAATGCCAAGAAAATAAACCAAAACACTAGAGAATATCCAACACTGAGCAATGCACCTCTCTCTTCCTTCTTCCATCAACTGATAACTACAACTTCCTTCAAAATTGTGCACTAGATGAGTGAGCTGAGTGAGTGAACAAATGAGGCACTAGCCTCCTTTATTTATACTAGCTGGCACGCACTAGAAAGGTGTCTTTTCACTAGGCAGACCCGACTTCTCTTATTAATGGTTAAAACCACTTTAACTAGGCCTGGGGGTCGACTTCTTAATTTGCATAATATAGTTAGGGTTTGACCAATCCACAAAAGGAGATTTAGTCATTTACAATGCTCGACATGATCAATCCACAAAAGGGGATTGATCTAATTAATAATGACTCGATAATAAATAGAATATTGTTTGCAGTTACAATATTTCAACAAATATAGAGCAATAGCAACATGCTTCTTGCTCAACCAACAGATAGGCCCGAAACCAAGACTGAGTGAGTAACCATATGTGGACTTGTGATCAATGCTATCACTAGCCCAGTCAAAATCAGTGAACCCGATGAGGTCCAATGTAGATTCTATTGCATAGTGAATACCAAAGGTGGTGGTTCCCTGTACATATCGAAGGATACACTTTGCAACCTTCCAATATAGCTCATGTGGCTCCTGCATGAACCTAGAGACTGCTCCATCTGCATAGGAGAAGTCTAGTCTGGAGTGTGTGAGATACAAAAATCTCCCCACTAGCTATATATATAGTGTGTTGTCAACCAATGGAGTGTCCCCTCCATCCTCAAGTTTGAATTTTGATAGGAAAGGAGTCGGGGCAGACTTGGAGTCTGTCATGTGCAATCTCTCAAGGAGATCTCATGCATACTTGGCCTAAGACAATTTGATTCTTAATGCATCCTAACTGATATTGAGTCTAAGGAAGAAATGTGGTGGACCCATGTCCATCATCAAGAACCTATCATGCAAAATCCTGTTGAATGATACAATCATTGAATTAGAGTAACCGGTGATCAACAAATCATCAACATACTGAACTAGGAGTGGAAGTGAATCAATTGTACTTAGCATGTAAACATTCAGGTCTGACTTGAAACATACAAATTTCTATGCCAGTAGGTAGGCGTCCATCTTGGCATACCATGCCCTCAGAGCTTGCTTGAGGCCATAAAGAGAATTCTTCAGTGGACAGACCAAAGAATAATCTTGCATAAATCCATGGGGATGCTCCATATATATCTCCTCAGAGAGATCACCATGAAGAAATGCATTCTTTATGTCCATCTAATGGAATTCCCATCCCTTGGTTGTTTCAATGGCAAGTGCCAAACTTATGGAATCCATATTCACTACTAGAGTTAAGGTCTCATCATATTCAATGAAATGAACCTACTGAAATACTTTGGCAACTAGCCTAGATTTGTATCTGCTAACCTGTCCATCCGTTGCGCTCTTGTTCTTGTAGACCCATCTGCACCTGAAATTTTTTTGTCTTGAAGGAAGGGGAACCAGATCCCAAGTCTTGTTCTTGAAGAGGGAGTTGTACTCCTCCTGCATGCAGATTCCCAAAAGGGATTTCCAGCAACCTTGCCATAAGACTGTGGATCTGAATACTGAACCAAGAAATTATTCTTGGGTGGCATCGGTTCAGTGGTAGTGAGTGCAAGAGGAGGCTCCTTGAAATCAGATCGAGTCCTCCTAGTATCATCTAGATCCCCAACAATATCTTATGCATCCTGAAGAGTAGTCTTGGACCACTTGGGCCTCTTCTCTGGCCTTGCCTATGCATCTGCATGCACTGAATCTTCCTCTAACTGTATTGACTTTGTGTCTAGATCATATGAATCCTCTGAATCAGAACTCTCATATGAAGAAGAGTCAACATGTACATGCTCATCATCTCTGATAGGTGGAAGAACAAAAGTGTTTGCATGCGACTGTTGAGGTACATGCGAGACACTTTCCTCAAATTGGACACTTTTCTCAATGATGAGACAGTCTTTGGAAAGATCAATGTTTCTGTATCCCTTCACACTGTCGGGGTATCCAACAAAGATACACTATGTTCTTTGTGGATCAAGTTCCTTCTTCTTCTCAGAGGGAATCTTGACCCATGCACGTGAACCGAAAATACAAAAGTGGGTCACTTCCAATTTGAGGCCGCTCCATGCCTCGTAGGGGGTTTTTTCCTTGAAAGATATATGGGGAGATATTTTTTGTATGTAGGTTTCACAATTAATTGCTTCAACCCATAATCTATGTGGAAGTGACTTTGCATGTGGCATGCAAGATACCATCTCTATTAGAGATCTATTTTTATGCTCAACAAATCTATTTTGCAGCGGAGTATAGGGAATCGTGTGCTTCAAATGAATCCTTGTCTCATGAAAAATATTCAGTATCTCATGGTTTACATAGTCTGCCCCGTTATCTGTTTGAAGTACTTTGATTTTCTTTCCTGACTGTTTCTCAACAAGGGCTTTGAAATATTTGAGATGTTGGAAGACCTATGATTTTTTCCTGAGAAAGAAAATCCATGTGAAGTGTGAGAAATCATCAACAAAAATGATCACGTACCTTGATTTACTAATTGATGGATGCGGAAAAGGGCCCATGAGGTCACTATGGATCAGATCTAAATGAAAGGAAGCCTTTTGAGTCTTTCCTTTGTCAAATTTCTCTTGAGGGTGTTTTCCAAGAACACACCCCTCACAAATTCTTTTGGAGAAGTGGATGTTGGTTAGACCATCAACCATTCCCTTCTTTCTAAGTTGTTGCATATATCTGAAATTTAAATGCCCAAACCTTTCGTGCCATATCCTACTACTTTCATCAGCATGGGTAAGCAATAATGCAAAATCTAGTTCAATAAATTCAGAAAATGTGTAGAGTCTAGATTGATGATTTACCTCACCCGTAGCAAGCTTGGAATTGGTTTGCATGTCATGGATATCCAATGCATTATATGTGAATATAAAAATATTTCTTGAGTCATAGTTTTTCATCTGATACATGGAGAGAATATTGACGAAAAGTTTGGGAACGTGTAGCACATTCTCAAAGCTTCTGTTTGTGAGTTCAATTCTTCCTTTGCCAGTGACCTCAATTGGAGAGTTGTCCCCCATCAGAATAAGAGTACCTTTGCATGCATACAATGAATAATAGACTTCTTTTGTGGATTCCATGTGGTTTTATGCACTTGAATCTACGATCTAAGAATTGGGAGATGAGTTGATGGTAATCAAAGCATGGCTAGAATCACCTTTCTTGGTATTCTGATCTTCTAACTTCTTCTTCTTGGAACCCTTGGGGATGCGATCTCCAAGGTTATTTTTCTGAAGTATTTGGGCCATTTGATCTATCTATTTCTTCATACATGTGGATTCTCGATGGAATCCTTAATGGAAGTAAGTGCATTTCTCCCCTTTTCTTCCCTTTCCACCTTTGGATCTAGAGGCATCGTCGAAGGGTTTTGAGTACCCTTCCTTATTTGGATTTGCATGTGATTTCATTTTGTAATTGTATTTAGATTTATGATATTGATGACCACTACCATATTTCACAGTAAGTGCATGCGCCTTTGGGCCTTTGATTTTTCCCATATTGATGAGTTTGTTCCGCTCTTGTGTCAGAGACTTGATAAAGGCCTCAAGAGAGGGAATCATCCAGGTGGATCCAAAGGAAAGACTAACTGAATGAAATGTATATACAAACATTGAGTATTCTAGACCATGTTTGGAGAGAATGGTAATAACCATTTGTTTCTCCTCCTTATATTTATCAATCCCGCAAGCCTTGAGTCGCGACAACAAATCCTTATATTTGGTAAATAAATCTTGGAGATTGTCGAAGGTTATTGGATCCAAAGTGAGCAATTCCACCTCAAGAATGTGTCCCCTCATCTCATATTGTTTTCCAAAAATCCCTTCCATGGTGGTCTAGTCTTCATTGGGGGTTTTACAGGAGGATATGTGAAAGAGGAGTTAAGGAGAAACGAGACTGTAAATAGTTCCAAATGCTTCATCCATTCGATTTAGATACTTGTATTTTTCTATGGATGATGTTGGTTCGGTTTATGTGTTCATGGTTAACCTATATAATTCTCTGCCTCGAAGATGTCTTATCATCATCTCCTTCCATGCAAAGAAATTGTACGGTGTAAGAATGAATTCTTTTGGAAATTCCATTTTTTCGTTGTCTTCAATCTTCGGTACTTGCAAAAATAATATGGTGTGTATTTTCCCTAGCAGTTCGCCGGCTTTGATACCATGTAAATTTGTTGAATCTGCATAGAATAGATCTAGCTAGCAAATGACATACACAATTTATAGAGAAAATATGAGAAAAGAGAAGCAGGAGAGAAAGAATGGAAGAATTCTCATTAACCAAATGAATGAATGATAATTTACACATGATATACTTAGTATAACCCAACTAATGCGCACTAGAGGAGAATCCAATTCTCCATAATGGTGTTCTAGAGTGATTTGGACACACACCATCAGTTACGAGAGTAAACTTCCACCTAGTCTAGTCTCTCAGGAAGTTACGGGAGTGAACTACCACCTAGTCTGAGTCAACTAGATTCTCAGTCTTCAGTTAACTTACTGAAACAAAGTGAAGTGAGGAGGAGATCATGGAATCATGAGTAATGTGCTAGTCTGGTGATAATCCCAAGGACAATGAGCATTAGCTAGTGATGATCCCAATGTGGCATCTAGACTCCACTCAACTGATCAAACTGAAGAGAATATTCTCTTAGAGGAATATTCTCCCTAAACTATAGGAGACTGAATAATGAATAATAAACATAGGGAAAACCTTAGGAAAAATAAATCCTAGTTGTGTGTGTGACATATCTCCAACACTTTCTAATCAAAGAAGTGGAATAACTGGATGAAAAACTAATAAGGAAATCAAAATATGATAAATATAAAATTACTATGATGGTATCTCTCATTTTCACTTGCTTGATGTTATCCTTTTATTTTCCTCGTTGATAGTTACATGAACTGTCTCAATTGTTGTTTCTTGGCCCTCTTTAGTTAATTTATCGATTTCCCTCTTAAACCAATCTTCAATGTAATTCTTCATTGGCGCAACATTTATTTCATGTCTAATTTTGATATTAAACAATTCACCTTCTAAATCTCTTAGGTCATGAGAAATGTCGTGGATTGACTCCTCAATATATTGATTTTTCATAGAACAATCGATAAGCCAATTATCCATCTCTTCTTCACCATATTCAATTATTCCATTAAATTTCTCAGCCAATAATCCCTTTAGTATCTCCACGTTTTCATCAAATTGTTGCCTTGTCATAAACATTGAATTGAATATTAATTTAGGATCTTTCACCTCACAAGTGCTTCCTGCTAAATCTATCTTTGTTCGCCTTTTGAATAATTCTTCTCTTTTCACTATAGCTTCATTACATGCTTGGACAATGTTTCTCAAATTCTTGATCTTTTCTTTCCAAAGGGAATTCAGCTGTTTGATCCAACTAGGAGAGGGAATATATTATTCTCTTCTCTTTAATTATGTCATGTTTGAGACTTTTATCCCAAATGGTAAAAAAACATCTGTGTAGCATCCTTCTTCATTCTTAAAATCAGCTTGGAGATACTCATGAAATGCATGTTCTTTTGAACCAAAAGAAGCAATATTTTTTTATATCTCCCAAGCCTCTATTATCAATGTCATTCTCTTTTTAATGTTTTTTCTCAACATAATTTTGGACCACTGTAAGAAAACTTGAAGATCCATTTAACTTGATACCAAGTGCACTTGGTTTAATCATTGTCAAAGGACTAGCCAGGATGGGAAGAGGCATCAAGGAAGTCTCTAATTCTTTGATTTTCTCCCTTCAGTTGGCATTCTCAGCCTCTAAACCATCAATAGAGTGGGCAAGTGCGTCCCTAATTTCCCTATGAATTTTTGAAATATGATATGGTCACATATTCTTGAGGTCGACCTCTGAGAGGGCCTTTCCTTTTTTATTCTTTTGGTCAATTCTTTCAACAATCAACTTTTTATATTCTCTGTAAAAAACGATGCTTTGAAAAGTGAAGGATTCTTCTTCACTAAAGGTCTCATTCCCAATAACTTCCAGTAAAGAATCTTGCTGAGAAATATGCTAATGCTATTCTATTGAAGAAAATAGTTTTTCAATGTATGCTTCTAGTTCCATATCTTCCAAGGAAAATCTTTGGATATCATTTTCTATAATATTATTTTCTTCCTCTTGCACTAGGTTTTTTCTTTTCTTTCTCACCGTCAACTTGTGTGAAATTTCAATTTTACCAAAGGGATGATTCTTCTCTCCCCCTCCATTGGAACTATTGTTAACATTATTTCTAATTGGGTGGGTCATTGGAGCACTGCACCTGGAGGTAGTATTCTTAGGAGTGACAACTGGAGATTGAGCACTTCTTTCACTGGGAATTTTTCCCCTTTTCTTGTAAAGATCATTACTGCTAAGTATTTTTTCTAAATCGTCGGTGTTATGTACATGAGTGATTGAGTTGTTAAATTCTTCTTCTTCACTAAAGACAGTTTGAATGAAAGAGTTTTTGAACCCTACTGATAGCATATGTCCAACAAAGATTTTGTTTGGATCAAAACCTTTGATATTTTCAACATACTTTAAACTCACATTATTAAAATGATTTGCAAATTCGTCAATTTTATTTATATTTCTGAAAACAAACTCTCCAATCTTCCATGGCAGGGGAATAAACTGCTTTTTCCTCTTTTCATGAAAAAAGTGCAACCATAAGTTATATTTCCTTGCTACCCGTGTAATAAATAATTCATCGGGTACATATTACAAAAGGAAAGAATGATTTTATTTTGAGAAGAATATCCTTATGATATTATGGTTCTCCATTTTCTCTATTGTCCCCCTTTTCTCAAAAAATTTGGTAGCTTCAATAGATATCTTGGGAGTATTTTTCCCCAACAAAAGTTTTTTGAAGACTGAAACAAAGCCATTATACACTTCATAGAAAAACATAGGGGTTTTATGCTTACATAGTGCCTTATGACAAAAGATAACGAGATTTGTTTCACAATTTACCCTTTTACTGATGGTTAAATTTGTGAATTGGCAACAATGCACAATAGAAAATATCAAATAAGAGGCCATAAATAATTTTCTATCTTTTTTGTATTGCGACAATTGGGAAGAAATATCGATAGAAATGAGCTTTCCCTAATAAAGAATAGCTTTTTCTTGGATTGTAAAATACAAAATATATAAAATCATCTGAGATATAGAAGTAATTTTGTCCTGACCTGTCACTCTAGTGAATAACCATGCAATTTCTCGATAGGGATTCTTTAGAGATTCAACCTGGATTCTGGTTATATCTACTGAGACAAATGCAAGATTATCCAAATACTCCAGCAGGAGGTTAATCCCATTGTTATGTTTCTTCAAGAATTCTCTGCAATCTTCACCTTTGAAAGTAAGAGTCAACTATGGAAGCTTTAACATCTTGCGGAAGACTTGAGGTGAAAGAGAAAATGGAGAATGTCCCTAGATATCTATGATTCTTTGATTTGATACGTACTTGTCCACACACCATGCAATGGTTTCCTTACAATCAAAAACTTTAGGAACACAACCAACATGAGAAATTCCAGATGTCCAAATTACATTCTCGTTTTTCTGTGCAGTAGGAGGGGAGGAATAATACCAGTATGCTCTTGACCACTTGAAGTTTGGATCTTTCCGGCCAAAAATATTTAGAGTTTCACCATATAAATATTGTCAAGTTGATTCTACCATAGGTTGATGGAACTATTTCTTTAGCTGGATAATGATCTCAAATAAATATTTTTGGAAAGATAATGGTATTTTAATCCCTTGGAAAATGAAGATTAAATGAGATTTTAATGAAGTATTCCTAAATCCTTTCACCATTAATGACGATCTTTTCGATGCCTTCACAACAATTGTTAGCATTTATGCGTATTGGGAAAAGCAACAAAATGGAGGGGATGGGTGCGAGAGAATTTCAATATAAGATTTCCGTGAACCCGCCAACCCGTGGTTGTAAAGATGATTAAAAATATACTAAGTATAGAAGAACGGTTGGTCGGACTCGCGTGATGATTAAAAATAATTTGGAGCCCGACACCTACGACAACTCTAAAGGTTAAGAGATGGTCAAAATGTAGATCACAGAACTTGAAGTGCAAACTGAGGGTTACAGAAAAAGGAGAGTGAATGTTTGAACCTGCGAACCCGCGAAATTAAAGAAAAAGTCTAACTGTTGAAAAAGACTTATGAAATGAGTAAGTGGATGGAAATGAAAGCCTATGAACCCGCAAACTAAAATATGACTAAGTATAATAACCAGAAAGTAAAAAAGAAGGGATAAAAGGAAATGGGAATAAGGGAAGGTATGGAAGGGGGAAAAGAAATCGAATAAAGAAGTGGGAAAAATAGAATGTGGAAGGGAAAATGGAAGCAGGAAAAGGTCTCAGCAAGACTACAATACCTAATTCCCCACATTCTTTTCCCTCCCTAGCAAGTGTGCCCCATCTTTTCTTAACAATCTTTCGGCTATGTGACTTCCCTTTGATGGATTCAACAACATGTCAGACAAGAAGTCTCAGGGACCAGTAGCTGAAACTGGGAACCTTGGGGAAACAATTCCCAACAGCTCTCTCACCCAGAGAGAATTCTCATGGGCATGGAAACCCACTTCTTTGACAAACACGGGACTGAAAACCTGCTTCTTCAACAAACAAAGGCCTAACAACCCACTTCTTCGAAAAACATGGGCCTGACAACCACCTCTTCATTCGCACATGGGCCTGAAAACCCACCTCTTCAATCACACACGGGCCTGACAAATCGCCTCATCAATCACACACAAGCTTTCCTAAGCATATGTTTATGTGATGGCAGCAAGTTACAGCTAGATACATATTCCTTCTAGAGGAAATTTGGCCTGCATAATGAAGGAATGAGCGAATTCTCCAAAACACACTAAGGTCCAACAACATATTTGCATTATTATAATTGGACACTTTTCATTTTAAGAGCTAACTTAGCTCCACATGGTGACCCATTCCCATTCCTTAGGAACTTAGGATAAATACATATCCCATAATTATACTTTTGGAAATATTATCAAAATATTCCCTTTAAACTTCACACCCCTTTCCAATTCTAGTGAATTTTTAATCCCCCCATCTCTTTTCGTCTGATTGGTCTGCACATAGTGATATTTTTTATTAATATATGATTTCAATTACATTTTGCAAAAATAGGCACACTAGCCTTTGTCACAATCCAGGATCTTTGAGCCTAATAACTGTTGATTTTTCAATATGCAAGGTTTAAGCATGAAGTTCATTCCATTTTAGCATTTAAAACCATAAACAATTTTGTTGCAGCAACCAAGATCACAAGAAGAAACACCATGCACAAGTACACAAGAAGTATGCTTGGAAACCATTCTCAACATGGGAAGAAAACCCAACCAATCCTTCGCTATATTCTTCAATAGAAATACCTTCACCACCAAGAAAACCTAGCACAGAAAAGGGTGCTTGCAAACCCTAGAATACTAGCGCCCAAGAGAGGTGCACACTTTCCCCAAGAAGATGTACTTGCTGAAATTTCCAAACTCACACAAAAGATATGATTCCTCAATGGGGAATTTACCTTTACTTATATTAGACTTGACCTGTCAACAAAAGTGTCTATTGGCACAACAAGGCCGACCTCTCTAACTCACAATATAATTAATAATAACCAGATTAATTATCTTTTACATTAATTATCAATTACATTAAGGTGGGGTTGACCTGTACCCTTTACATTACAATTAGGGTTACAGGTAGGTCTGACTCTTGAACAATATAGCAAGGGATCTCATACACCCACTAGTTCTCAACCACTAGGAGCACATCCATAGGGATGCCCATATCTCTATGTCACTGCGTCTCACAGGAGAACCACACTCACTAGTGCTCAACCACTAGGATCGCGTTCACATGTGATCATCCATAGGAACGTCCAACTCAACAGATAATATTTCCCACTGCATTACACAGGAGATTCATCTAGAGTTCATCATCTCAACTCTCTGCTCAGAGGAGGATAATACATCGTCTTCATCTCTGTCTCATAACGATGCACCCATCTCATGGGAATTCACACGTTCACTTTGTGCTCAACCACATGCACGTCCAACTCAACAGATATCCTTTCTCACAGCATTACACAGAAGAATCATCTGGAGTTATTCTCAACTCTCTGTAAGGAGGAGGCCATTTCTACGTTCCAAATCTGTCTCAGATAGGAACCACACACTCATCTCAGGGGATCTCTCTCCAGTCTGTGACTTGGAGGATGTCTCATGCAACTGTAATCATCAACAATAACCTGTAGGCACTCTTGCCTAAATATAAATATATACAAAGGCTTTTCGACCCAAAAATATCCTAGCTACATACATGGTACAATGCACACTTTGAAGCGATCCTCGTGCACTTATCCAAGTGTGCGCAAAGCTATGAAATAGTGCACACTCTTCCCTTGGTTCACGCGCACAACAATCCTCACGCACTTACTCAGGTGTGCACAAAGTTATGAAACGGGTGTGCACTCTTTCCTTGGTTCACACATACTTAAATGTAGCCAAAATTTGTGTTCCACGACTCACCATCCAATATATACAAATGCATTTACATTACAATTGGGCTTCATCCTAGGGGTATTACATGGAGAAATTGTGCAACAACATTTCCCTAATATGGATTTGACAATGTTAGTTAGACCACAATGAATATCGATCTCAAACTTCCCTGATATAGCTTTATGTTCTAGATTTATATATGTATTTCAATTTTTGTTTACTTCTAGGCATCTATGTTAGGATATACCCCTATAGAGGTAATCATGAACAAATTTTTGGTATAGTAGGTAGATATAAAGGTAGTGAATATGTTATTTTTAATGTATTGATACTTTTATCTAAATAATGGTGTAAAATTGATATATTAATTTACTAACCAGTGCGACTGCAACATTTTTTGCTAATAGAAAAAACAATCATTTTTGTTAATTTTTTTTTATTATATCACAGTGAATAGTATAGGAAAAACTATCTGAAACCCACCACTAGGGGAACTGGGTACAAAGAAGTCCAAAAAATACTGGGATTCTTAGTCATAGTATGCTTATACCAGTTCACATCCTCTGTCTAATTACATGGACTTGGCCTGACTTTAATATTAACATACATACTAGGTATCAACAAATTTTTCATACCCTAGATATATCTACATAATGCACATGGAAATATGCCAAAACAAGTCTAAGAAAAGGTGAAGAGATACCATTTTTTAATTTCAATAAAATCTTCATCATCCTCATCCACCCTGATGGGATTGGATGGGTTTCCCTCTGGAGTAGGTTCCCGATTAGCTACATTGACTAGAGCATTCTAGCTTGCAATATGGTCTAGAACAATGATCTCCACATCACAAACTATTTTACAAATTGCATCAAACTTTCTGTGAAGCAAGTTTATTTGTTAAGTGTTGACTTGTTCTTGTTGTCCGTTTTCTTCAATGACCTGGGTTGTGAAGGATTTATTAAGAAAATATAATTCAATTAGCTTAAATACTTTGTTGTATCATGATTTAGAAAAACCAGCGTCAGGTACCCATTCCACAAATTTTTCTTTAAGTTCAGATTTGGAGAGCTCTCATATTTTCTTATGAATGGTTCGCTCCATGACATCCATTTCCTACATGACAGTATCCAAAAATTAGCAGTGATAATCTGTTGGTTCTTTCATAGAATTTTCCTGAGCTCTGGTAATCTGTTGGAGCATTTTATTGTAGTGGTATCCCCTTATAGTCCATTTGGGTTGGCTACTCTGGCCTTGCTCACTAAAAACCATTCCATCCTCTAACCCTTTTTCCTTCATGATGGAAAATACAACCAACTCAATTCACAATTACAAAGTTTTTAACACTTTGTTGCAGTCAATATTCAGACTGCTTGTCTGACCTCAGATCAACATGAACATGCACTCAAATTTTTCATTTTCCTACAATGTTGAATTGTGTTCTATCATAGATAACTCTGAGTGGAATTATCACTATGTAGATATACCTCTACACGGAAGCATCAATGAACAATGTTGATGAAATCTGTCGCAGCCAATTCTGTGGGAAATTTAGTAACCAACGTGAATGTGTCATAGCTCACTCTGTGTGCAGTATCCTGCAACAATAATAACTTGTTGCATATATTTATAGGATGTTCCACTGCGCCAATTTGCGATTGTTTATTCCTGCGAAGACAAATACTCAGGAAATATTCTTTCAAACAAAATTTTAGAACTTAGTTGATATTAATTGTGCATGGTCTTCCTGCAATCACATAAAATCGTGACTCTTCCAAGATAACTTATACGTAGAATTTAAAAATTAAACACACCGCGCAACAAAATGCAAACACACAATGCGACAACACCACACACTCTATTCTTTCTTTTTATCAATGAAGGAGTAAATTTACATAGGAAATCTCTTTCCTTCTTGGTCTTTTAGACCTGTGCAATCCACACTTTTACATATTCCATCTCACACACTCGCTAACCTCTGCCTCTTACAAAGCATTCAATATATCTTGAACCCTCAGATATCTCACAAAAAAATGAATCCTGAGTTATCTTAACAAATTCCTAAACTAGAGATTTGTTCCTAATATTTAACAACATAATTAGTAGTTATGATAAACAACTTGATATACAATCAAACAAACTCAATGAAAATGTCTTCTAGAGACATTTCATAATTATTACAGATATAATAAAATAAATTAGGGAACCAACTCCCTTGGTAAATGTATGCGACCCATGAGGTCAATATTTAAGATTTATTTCCATATTCTCATGTATCAGACTGTCGGGGAAGAAAATAACTATCCATCAGGTCTTGAAGATCTGCACCATACTTGGATATTTCTATTGATGTCATCCAAGTAGCATCCTCTGTTGTTTGACCTTTGCATTTGACCAAGTAATGGAAATACTCATTTCCTTTGGATTTCCTTAATACCTTCTTATCTAATACTTCCTCGATTTCCTTTTGCACTGCTCGGGGTAGTTTTTCTTTCCATTCTACAATTTGATCTTAATCACTTACAGGTTCAGCTGTTGAAACATCCTATGTCTCCTTGAAGGGATACAAATATGCAACATTAAAGATTGGAGAAATTCCAACACCACTTGGAAGTTCTATTTCATAAGCATTAGAAGAAAATTTCCTTCAAATTCTACATGGTCCAATATTTTTAAGCTTTAGTTTATTATAAGTACCTACAGGAAACCTCTCTTTCCTCAAATACAACATGACCAAATCACCAACCTAAAAATTCATTGATCATCTCTTCATATATGCTCATTGTTTATACTTGTGGTTGTTGTCTTGCAATTTCTGTTTGACCCTTTCCTGCAACTCTTGCATACTTACTCTAAAATCCTCACCATCAACACTTCTTAATTCATGATTTTCCAAACTCCTTAACTCATACACTCCCCTAGGATGCATTCTATACAAAATATGGAATGGAATCATCCCTATGCTTCTATTTGGTGAGTCATGATATGCAAACTCAGCTTGCGAGAGCATCTGATCCCATTGCTTAGGGTTCTCATTCACAAGGCTTCTCAAAATCTTTCCTAGACTTCTATTTACTACCTCTATTTATCCATCAGTCTATGGATGATAAATTGAGCTAAACATGGGATTATTACCAATATTTTTCCATGCAGTTCTCCAAACGTGTCACAAAAATCTAGTATCTATGTTAGAAACTATACTTTTGGGTAAACCATTCAACATTACAACCTCTTTAAAGAAGAAATTTGCAACATTTGTCACATCACATGTCTTTGTACAAGCAATGAAATGAGCCATTTTTTAAAGTCTATCTACTACAACATATATTGAATCATTACATCTCTGTGTTCTTGGAAATCCCAACACAAAATTCATACTCACTACATCCCATGACTTGCTTGGAATGGGTAGTGGTTGATACAACCCTGTATTCTGACTTCTCCCTTTAGCATGCTGACAAATTATGCACTTCTCCATAAAATTCTTCACTTGACTCTACATACCTGGCCAATAATACAAACAATTTACCTAAGCAAAGGTTCTATCTTGTCCAAAATGTCTTGGTAGTCCTCCATTGTGTTTTTATTTTATCATATTTTCCCTCATTAAACACTTTGGTATGCACAATTTACTATTCTTGAATAACAATCCTTCCTGTAACATGTAGTCCAACAATTGACTTTTGTTACCAACAATTGTATTTTCACAAGCTGCATAGGCATCCTTGAAATATACATCATCTCGATACATTTGTTTTAAACCATCAAATCCTAAAGTGTTGACTTAAAATTCTTGCAAAATTAAATTAATTCTACTCAAAGCATCAACAACCTTATTAGTCTTACCACTTGTGTGTTTAATCACAAAAGTAAAATTTTGCATAAATTCAACCCACTGGCATGTTTTTGATTCAATTTTGGTTGACTACTTATAAATTGTAATGCATGATTGTCACTGTACAAAACAAATTCCTTGGGCATGAGGTAATGCCTCCATTTCTTAAGTGTTTGAACAATTGCATAAATTCCTTGTCATAAGAGGAATATTTTTGCTTTCCCTCATTTAATTTCTCACTAAAATATGCAATTGGTCTTTTCTCCTAACTCAAGACAACTCCTATCACAGTCCCACTAGAATTAGTCTCAACTTGAAAGAAATTATCAAATCTTGGAAAAGCTAACACGAGATTTTTAGTAATATTTTTCTTCAATAGTTTAAAATTTCTACCAGTTGCTTCTCCACTTAAATGGTTGTTTGATTTCTGGTCCATATTTATGAGCGGAATGAAATGAAACAAAGATTTATAATATTAATATAGAGAGACCGTGAATAATAACAGAGATACAATAAAACTTGACTTATATTAAATAAGAAATATGTTGAAACTATCAAATGCAGATTGAAACAAGCTTGCTAGAATGGTGGCAACTTATCTATGAAAAGATATGTTACGGTTACGCTCATTCACAAGAAGAAGAGTACAATAAGTATATGAAATCCTTTTTACAATAAAAATGAATTACAAAATCCTAAACATCCAAAAACCTAACCCTAGGAGATGAAGTGCCAAAAGTCATGTGGGCCCCATTGGGGTAGGTTGGTACATCAACTTCCTGGGGTCGTAACTTTCGCATACGATCTTTGTTTT
This sequence comes from Picea engelmannii, assembly GCA_009831015.1. Taxonomy (NCBI): domain Eukaryota; kingdom Viridiplantae; phylum Streptophyta; class Pinopsida; order Pinales; family Pinaceae; genus Picea; species Picea engelmannii. The sequence continues at coordinate 1,303,230 of ML777754.1, read as the reverse complement.
AGGAACACGATAGCCCATTGGAAAGGTATATCCGAGGAATACACATTATGCCTTAAAAATATAAATTTATATATAATTTGACTGTGGTGATCCCTAAAACATTATTTATGGCCTCAAAACGACCCTGGAAGTTCAGGACCCGAAAACTAGGAAAAACCTGCCAAACTGTGAAATATCCAAGATGATCCAGTTGGAATAGGTGGGTGGCCACCGATATACACATGGATCAATCCTCCCCCCTTAGGAAGCAATGGTATCCACTGCATTGAGTTCCCTCGTTAAATGAGGAAAGTTCTGTTGAATTTGGCCTCGGGTGAGCCACTTGCCTTGGTGCAGGAGCTTCCCTGCTTTTACAACCCGATAAAGATGGATCCTTTGCTGGCAAGTGACCTTGACCTGTGTGTCCATGATATGATCAATGGATGCATGTTCCATGCAGTCATGTTTGATATATGTTGGTTTCAACTATTCTGTTATCTCTGAGGTGTCCAATAATGATGGAAAATATGACCGAAGGAGGTCCACATTAAATACTGGATGCAAGCAAAGGAAGGGGGAAATGTTGAGCTCAAACGCATTATCACCCAAAACCTTGGTGATGGTGTAAGGTCCATAGTGGAGTGGATGAAGCTTCTGATGGGGCCCGATAAGGCATTTCTTCAGCAAGTGAAACCAAACTTTATCGCCCATCTAAAACTTGTGTGGTACTCGATGTTGATCATGGCGTCGCTTGTACTTGGAATTGGACTTCTGTAAAATATCCTAAACCTGTTGGAGGATGTGTTGGATCCACTCAATGAACTTGATAGATTTTTTTTCTTCAGTTTGAGCATGGGATGAGTCTTCCTGGGTGGTCGCAAGCAGTGGTGCAACATCCATGGGACCCAATGGTTGAAATCCCAACCCCACCTGAAAGGGGTTGTGGTCGGTTGAGCTATGTAGTGCTCCATTGTAGAAATGTTGAACATAGGTAAGACTCTCATTCCATGTACGAGGATGCTTGGAATTGTACATGCACAGGATATGCACAATAATATGGTTGACGACCTTGATTTGACCATCCATATGGAATTAAGTCAATATGATGGCTAATACTCCTTATAAGGGGTAATGCATTTGGAAAATAATCAACTATAATATCAACAAACTCATCCAACATAGCTTTAACTTCTGTAGGTAAATCATCCATATTTGTATTAGTGAGTATTACCTTTGTCTTACCAATTAAGGTAAAATTCATCTCTTCTTCTTTCTTGACTTCTTGCAGCAACGCCTTCCCACTTATCAACAATACACTTGGACTAAGGTAACAACACATGTGTGTTCCCATTCTTTTCGAGAGAATAAGTGTTCCTTCTACCATCATGGATGGATTTCATGTCATACTCTCACGTCCTTCCCAAAAAAATATGGTAGACTTCCATGGGAATTATATCACATAACACCTCATCCTTATAGCTACCAATATGGAATTGCACTTTACATTGTTCATTCACCAAAATTTGATGTCCCTTCTGCAACTAGGACACTATGTAGGGAGTGGGATGTACTAGCCTTTGCAATCCTAATTTCTCTACCATCTCTATGGTAACCAAATTGTCCGTGCTACCACTATCAATGCCAATTTTACAACACTTACCTCTTGACTTACATACAACCCTGAACAAATTTTTCCTTTGAGTTGGTTCATGAACCTCCTTTTCTGCCTTAGCCAAACCTCTCATCAACAAAAATGATTCCCCTACCTCTGGAGTTTCTTATTTTTCTACTACATTCACATCTTGTTCCTTTGTTTATGCAACATGTGTATTCCTTTGATTTGTTGCCTTGTTCTCTAAGTAGTCCCATGACATGTGTCCTATCTTACCACATGTATAACATCTCATTTCTCTGCCTCTTCCTCAGCCTCTAGAGAAAAATATTCTTCCCTAGAGTAGAACGAAAAGGTGGATAGATGAGGTATAGATATCTGGAAGGAGGGTAGAAGCAAAAAAGTATAAGGTAGGGAATTCAAGTGGAAGGACATGTTTCGAGATAGTGTTTCCATGGATTTTCATAAAGTTGGCACTTTATTTCAAAATAGGGATATAAGGCGGGGAGAACGTCGAAAGATGTTGCGAGGAAATATTGAACAACCCTCGTCGATCAATGGGACCACCCGACTGCTAAGTTATTTCAGTCATTCTCTTGATTCTCCTCCTCTTGGTGGTTGGTTTCTTGAACTTACTACCTCTTATTTTAAAGGTTGAAATATTCCTCTCTTAGATTGTCCTTTTCCTCTTATTGAACTCCTTCCACTGTTTCTTTGGTTCTTCTTTCTGGTCAGCTTCTCTTTTTCCTTCAAAGCTGCTTGGTATGCATCTTCAATATTTCTGAGGGAAAAAGGTCAATTTCATCTTGAATTTCATACCTCAAACCATTTATGTATCTAGAAACCTTCTTAGAATCTTCCTCAATGTGACCAACTCTAATGTTAAACCTATAGAATTCATTTGTGTATTCTTTTACTGTCATAGTTTTTTCTCTAAGGTTTTACAATTGTCTAAGAAAATTCAATTGATAATCCTTAGGCATAAACTTACCTTTAAATTTGACCACCATTTTTTCCCAACTCTTGCTCTTAACTTTTCCTTTCCTCCTTTTGTCTTATTGCAACTCATCCCACCATAGCGTTGCATGTCCTTTTAGCCTAGTCATTGCATGCTTCACCTTCTTCTCCTCTTCTACCTCTTCATAATCAAAATATTTATCCATGTAATTTATCCAGTCAAGTAATTCATCAACATTTAAATTACCTTCGTACATGGGCACTTCCATATTATACCTGGATCTAACTCTTGCCACCATTCTTACTAGTTGTTCCTTTGTTGTTTCTCCTCTTGGAGCTCCTTCTGTTTCCTCATCAGATCCTATATATTCACTCTCACTGGCATCTCTTATGTCAGGTTATATTCTCTATGATTTCTTCGTTGCCTCCATCCTTACCTGGATGTGCCTTACCTCGTAACATAACTCATTAGTTACCACATTCCTATCTCTTCTTCCTCCCCTGGGTGGCATGATTCCTTATGTACAACACTTCTCTCATACCAAAAATGAAGGCAAATACCACCAACTCAACCCACAATCACAAAGTTTTCAACAATTTGTCGCAGTCAATATTCAGACTCCTTGTCTGGCCTCAGATTAACATGAACATGCACTCAAATTTTTCCTTTTCCTACAACCCTGAATTGCGCTCTGTCATAGATAACTCCATGCGAAATTATCACTATGTAGATATTCCTCTGCGCGAAAGCATCAACAAACAATGTTGAAAAAATATGTCGCAGTCAATTCTATGTGAAATTTAGTAACCAGTGCGAGTGTGTCATAGGTCACTCTATGCATAGTGTCCTACAACAATACTAACTTATCGCAGATATTTACAGGGTGTTTGACTATGCCAAATCATGATTTTTTATTCCTAAAAAGACAAATACTCAGGAAATATTCTTTCAAATAGAATTTTAGAACTTAGTTGAGATTAATTGCACATGGTTTTTCTGCAATCACATAAACTCATCACTCTGCCAAGATAAATTATGCATATAATTTAAAAATTCAACACACAACATGACAAAATGAAAACACACGACGCGACAACACCACATGCTATGTTATTTATTTTTATCAATGGAGTAAATCAACTCAAGAAAAATCTTTCCTTCTTAGTCTTTTAGACCTGTGTGATCCACACTTTTACATATTCCATATCACACACTCACTAACCTCTTCCTCTTATAAATAATTCAATATATCGCGAGCCCTCGGATATCTCACAAACAAATGAATCCTAAATTATCTTAACAAATGCCTAAACTAGAGATCTGTTAATTAATTAATCCATTGCAAGTTAATTAATCATGGAGGTGCTCCAGTGTGGCGGCGTTTGGTTGACACTTGGGCTCTTTCTCGATCTTTTGTGTCGTCACCCCATCCAAGAAACATTTCAATTGTAGTTTAAAATTTTGTTTATCACAATTTATAGTTTGTATTTATCATTTATATATTGAAATAGGTAGTCATATTTCTTGGTAGCATTGTATTTTTTTAATTTGTTTTTTAAAACTTAAAATTGAGAAGCATCTTTGATTTAAATGTTCTCTCTTTTATGATCTTAAATGGAAGTTCTCTTCAAGGGCTCACATGGATCTCTATAGGATTTCATGGATAGTAAGGACCACATGTATTCAACCACTTCATCCAAAATGGCTCGTAGTATGTTTATTACTTCTTTCTTTTTGTAGATTTTAACCTTGTACAATATTTTACTGCAAACAAATTTTCAATAAAAGAACATATCAAAATATACAATGGAAAATACACACATTACACAAAGATTTTTCCCCTGGAAACCCAAACCGGGAAAACCAACATATTCTATATTCATTCACCTCATACATTGTTTACAATTAAATATACATATAGGATCCCATAGCATCCAAAACCCTAATCCAATAACCGAGATTAATCAACAACCCTAATTCCTTAACCGAAAATAGAAAACCATCGGCGAAAAACCATGTGTCGGAAAACTACCCTAAAACGAACACTAGTTCTAGTCGTGCAAAGAATATAACGCATACCCAACATTCTCCCACTTGTTTTTTTCTTTGCATACAGGGGGTTACAAGTTTACATAGTCAACAATCCAGGGAAACAATTCCCATAGACCCTCTACACCAAGAGAACTTCTCAGTGCTCATAGATTTTGTTCATGAATCAACAACATTCTTCAAATTGTCCACCTTCATCATCAATACCTTCTTTTCTTCAACCATATCTCTCACAAAGTGATATTAAAAATTTATATGCTTTGTATTTGAATGATAATATGGGTTCTTTGCCAGAAAAATTGCACTCTGACTGTCACAATCTATCCTTACATCTTGTTGTACCAAACCAATACCTGAACACAATATTTGTAACCATATTGCTTCCTTGCTTGCATGAGTGGTTGCCATGTATTAAGATTCTATAGTTGAAAGTGCCACTACAGACTGTCTTTTTCTCATCCAACCGATTTCTCATCCAAACAGGTTAAACACATACCCTCTTGTAGATCTTCTATGATCCATATCTCTAGCCCAGTATGCATCCACAAAGCCATGTATTTCCAACACTCTGTCCAAACCTAGTCTTGCTTGGTAGCACAATCCATAACTAGTAGTGCCATGAAAATACCTGAAAACTCTCTTTACTCTTGTCCAATGATCCTTCCCTAGTTTTGACATATACCTGCTCAAAACTCCCACTCCATGTGCAATGTCCAGTCTAATATAGACCATTGCATACGTCAAACTGCCAACCACACTCACATATGGAACACGAGACATGTCCTCCTCCTCTTCTAGTGTCTTGGAACATTGGTCTGCAAATAACTTTACACCTACAAGAATAGGGACCCTGACCAATTTACATTCATGGATATTAAACCCCTGCAATATTGTCTCGACATATTTTTTCTGATTTAACCAGAGTTTCATGTTTTTCCGATCACTTTTAATTCCATTCCCAAAATAAAATTTGCAGCACCAAGATTCTTCATGTCAAATTTAAAGGACAACTAATTTTTCACATCCTGGATAATCTCCTTATTGTTTCCTATCAACAACATGTCATCCACATACAAGACCAAATAAATAAAATTATCACCAATTAGTTTAAAATACACATAGTGATCCTGTTTGCTTCTTGTGAAGCCAAGTCCCAACATATAAGTATCAAATTTTTGATACCACATCCTTAGTGATTGTTTTAAACCATATATGTGTTAATTAATTGGGTTGGTTTTCATTGATGTCAACCCTTGAAGGAAGTCTGGTAGCAATTTCCAGTAGTCCCAATAGTATGGTTAAGGGACTTAATTTTGTTTGAGGTATAAAGGTATGGATATCAGTGTATTTGCAGGTAAGACTATTCTAGACGGACAATAAATGTCATGCCATTTTTGGTGATATGTGTAACTTCACATAACTCCTCACAGTTAGATATTTATGGCCTTGTGAAGTTGGAGAACCCTCATGAGTTATATAGAAATCCCTAGAAGGTCAAAGAAGTCAATTTATTATAGAAACTCCTAGAAGTTTACTAATCAAAGTGGTTGTAACTAGGAGTTAATCATGAGTTAATTTGTTGCAAAAAGAAAATAATTAAAAATAAATTACTTGCAACTAGAAGTAGTGAGTTTACTATTTGTGGATAAAGTAGTTGTAAATGGACAAGTGGTTAGAAGTGGGTTATCCCTAAAAGAAGAAAGTTGGGTAAAGTTAGTTAGAAGGTAACCCCTTGAGGAAGCTACTTGGAGAGTATAAATAAGAGAGAAAGGGTCTTCTATTAGCATCTATTGAGCACATTGAATATCTATTATTTTTTAAGGTTTATTGTAGGTACTCATTGATACATATGAAGTTATGCAAGTTTGAGGTAGCAAGAAGGATTGACGGCGAAATTTTCAGAGTTGCAAAAATACTAAAAAAACCCTAGTTTTTGAGGTGTACACGGGTTGCAGTGGAAGAGTTATCGTACATATGCAGACTGACAGTGAAGGGGGGTGCATACACACATGGGATAAATAAGAGGAGGTCACATATAGTTGGGAAAATCCATGAAAGCTTGAGTTGTTGAGGGTTTCAGGTTCCCAGAGTCTGAAAGCAAGTTCCCAAGAAGGTCTACAATGATCAAGTAGAGAAAATCTATCTATAGGTTCAAAAGATATGTCATATTCTTATGTGTAGTTGGATATTCTTGTCAACATGAGATATGGTTATGGGAGTTTGAGGATTTTCCCTAGAGAGGCTATTTGTATGGCACCTATTGTATGAGCTAGATATACAGAAATACAACCCTGGTATGTTTGGTATTCATTATTGTTACATCTTGTTGGGTTGAGTGTTAAGGCATATCTTGTATTTCTTGGTACATGGTTGAAGGTTTTTGGTTGTGTTGTGTTGGTGAAGTTGTTGATGTAGTTTGAGGATGCATATCAATAAGGATTTGATGTCTAGTCAATGTGAGGGTTATTACACTTGATCATAATTATATACACATGTATGGCACATGAATAGAGATACATAGATGCACTTGGTTAAGGGATATGTATAATAATGTATGCATAGGGACAAATACAGATTGGACACAGTGACAGGTTATAGGCTGATGTGACAGAAGCAACAAAGTGTTTGAGTTTCAAAAAGGTGAAAACCCTAGATTTCTGAAGGTGTATGCAGGTTGCAGTATAGACAGGTCACATACATACACAGGCTGTAGTATAGACATGTCATGTACATACACAAGTTGCAACATATAAATGTCACACACATGTTGGTATTTGTTGGTACAAGTTGATTACTGGTACATGTTGATTACAGGTTATAGGTTCAAGTTGGTTACATGTTGTTGGCATAGATTGGTACAGGTTTGCAGTGGTATATCTCAGAGTGACAGTGTGACCGTGGTTTCATCATTTACTTGACACTTACATTTCAGGGTGGTTGGATGGGGCAATGATAGGTGGTTGTAGCCACCTTTCATTTGTAGTCGGAGAACATAGGGGGTTGTAGCCTCCTTCTGGTTGTAGCCAGAAAATTGGGGAGTTGGAGCTTCCCTCAGGTTTTAGCCTGGAAATAGAGGGGGTTGGAGCCTCCTTCCAGTTGCAAATGGAAAACAAAGGAAGTTGGTTCTTCTAATGAATGTAATTATTAAAGACATATAAGAAAAAACATTATGTGGTTTTCTCTCACATTGGGTTTCCACGTAAAAATATTGGTGTACTGTGTATGTGTGTGATTGCTCATTGTTCATGGTTCATTTATTATGCACTTGTTGAATGATATTGGTAAATTGATATTAAAGTTAACAACACTTATAGAATGTGGTTTAAAAGGATTAAAAATATCTATTATTGATTCACCCCCCCTCTTAGTAATCCCACAATTGGTATCAGAGAAAGTTCCTTCAGGAATCAGTTTAACCATTGGAAGGTAGATCATGGAGATAAAAAATATGTATAAAAATGGAATACCATAGTTTGATGGACAAAACTATTCATTCTGGAGTAGAAGGATGAAAACATATGTACAAGCACATGGATTTGAGGTTTGGAAATCAGTTGTAGATGGATATAAATAACCTGTCGTTCCTCCAACAAATGAAAACAGAAGAAAACTCAGTCTAAATAATTCAAAAGCCAAAAATGCACTCTTGAATGGTCTGGTTGATTCGGTATATGTTAAAGTTATGCATTGCATCTCTGCAAAGGATATTTGGGACAAACTTCATAATGTTTACGAAGGAGACACAAAACTTAAGGCAACAAAACTTCAAACTTACATAGGTCAATTTGAACAGTTGAATATGAAGGAAGATGAGAATATTACAACGTACCTTTTACGAGTTGATGAAATAGTGAATGCAATTTTAGGATTGGGAGAAGAAGTTGATGAATCTATAATCGTTCAAAAAGTACTAAGATCTCTTCCAATGATATTTGATCCTAAGATCTCGACACTAGAATAAAGAACATATATGGATTCAATAAGCATGGATGAGCTACATGGAATATTCATATCCTATGAAATGAGAACATAACAAGAGAATCCAGTTACAAAAGAAGCAACATTCAAAGCATCCAAGAATTCAAAGCAAAACGAAAAGAAAAAGGCAAGGTTAGATAGCAACAATAGTGACATCTTAGAAGACGATGAAGAAGTAGCCAACTTTATCAGAAGACTGAAAAAGGGAACTGACAAATATACAGGTAAGATTCCATTGATTTGTTTTAATTGTGATGGCATTGGTCATTTTACTAACAAATGTCCCCATAAGAAAAACAAGATGAATGAAGAAGATGATTCAAATAGCAAAAAAATATACAAAGGAAAAAGAACCAAAAAAACAATTCTCAAGAAAAGATTTTGCACCAAAGAAGACAACACCTCATCAGACGAAGATGAAGTCAGTGAAAATTATACATAAAGGTTTCTATTCATGCAAGTAGAAGATTTCGATGAAGAAGGAACCGAAGAGTAATATGAAGAGGCAAAATTTGACTACAGATGATAACTATCGAGTGCCATAGAAGTTATAAAAAAGAGAAAAGAAGAAAAACAAGTCACTACAGGCAGAACTAAAAAGAAAAGAGGAAGCTCAAAATTCCAACTCCGAAGAACTAGAGGAGATGATCACTAAATTGAAAATTCAAGTTGAATAATACAAAATAATTGACGAAGCACTCAAAGAATGGTTGGAAGATAAAGACATGATCATTGGAGGTTTGGAAGAAAAGTTTGTCACTTTGAGAAAAGACCTTCAAAAGAAAAACATGCAGAATAGCTCTAAAGTTTTGGATAACATTATTAATGGTCAAAGGCCACATCATGACAAGTCTGGACTAGGATATAATCAGAAAGAAAAGGGATCAATCTCCAAATCAACAGATCAAGAAACACAACCAAGAATATATGCAGAGACAATCAGAGGAGACAAGAAGTTTTACAAGGAAGATCATAGAGACACTCCACCCAAAAGATTCATATTTCAGAATCAACGACAATCAGAAACAAGAAGGCCTCAAGAAGAAGAAGGGTTAAGAAGAGAAAATATTTTTAGAATATCTACATCTCCCAGGTATCAAACTATCTTTCTTGGTTTATGTTATTCATGTAACAATTTTGGACATAAGGTTGTGAATTGCATAGAAAATAACATGAAAAGAGACAACCGTGAAACTTATGCACAAAATGATTATTCAAGAAGGTCCAGTGAAACATAGAACAAAAACTACAATAGGTTTGAATCCCTGAGTACTGAGATGGAATGCTACAAGTGAAACAACTTTGGACACATGGCCAAAGATTGTAGAATGAAAGTTCCTCCAAGAGAATCACAATAGAATAACGATAGTCACAGAAAGGAACCTCAAACAATACATATAAGAAAGTAGACTCAGTTCAACAATGAAGAATGCACACTTTCTCTACAAGCTAAACATAAGAAATGTGGTTGGTATGTTGACAGTGGCTGCTCAAAGCACATGATAGATGACGAGGATAGGTTTCTAACATTGAGAAAAGAAAGAGATGGATCAATATTCTTTGGAAATGATGACTCAACTAGAATCATTGGAAGAGGCACATTCAAAATTGGAAATAAGGATACCAAGGCAGAGAATGTTCTACTAGTGGAAGACATGGAACAAACTATTCTGAGTGTAAGTCAAATTTGTGACCACGACCAAAAACTTGTATTTGATTCACAAAAGTGTGAGATAAGAAAAGTAGGTTCAGACAAAGTGGTTGCAATAGTTGTAAGAACTTCAAGCAACATATATGTATTAAGTGAAATTGGAAATGAAAAGTGTTGTATAGGAAAGGAAGATGAAGTTTGGCTATGGAACATAAGAATGGCTCACATAAACTTTGATAACCTTGTTAAAGTCAGCAAAAAGGAAGCAGTTAGAGAAATTCCCCGGATCACGAAGCTGACCAACACTTTATGCAAGCATTGTCAACAAAGAAAGCAAACAAAGACCAAGTTCAAATCAAAGGAATACTCCACAACAAGACCACTGCAAATTGTGCATACTGATCTAGTTGGACCAACAAGAACAAAAGGGTTTAAAAGGTTAGAAATATTTTATGTTATTGGTTGATGATTATACAAGGATGACGGTAGTTTGTTTTCTCGGGAAGAAGTGAGAAGGATTCGATAACTTCAATATATACAAGGAAATGGTTGAAAATGAAATAGATTCAAAAATAAAATGTTTGAGATCGGATAATGGAGGAGAGTTTACTTCAAAGGAGTTTATGGATTTCTGCAACAAGCATGGGATAAAAAGGCAATTCTCTGTTGCTAGGACACCACAACATAATGGAGTCATCGAAAGGAAGAACACGACAATACAAGAAATGGCTCGAACTATGTTAATGGATTCCGAGTTGATAGACGTCTTTTGGGAGCATGAAATGCATACAAGAGTTCATATTCAAAACATAGTAATGCTTAGAAACAACAGTGATAAAACTCCCTACGAGCTATGGAAAGGAAGACCAACGAATGCAAAACACTTTAGATTTTTTGGAAGCAAATGCTACATCAAAAGAGAAGATGGTAGAATGGGAAAGTTCAATTCTCATGTGGACCACGGTGTACTTGTTGGGTACTCGAGCCAAAGGAAAGCATACAAATTTCTCAATCTAAGGCTCAACAAAGTTGTGGAAAGCATCAATGCGACGGTTTATGAGACAAGTGGATGAAAAATAAAGGAAAAAGAAAAGGAGTCAATGGAACAAGTTCACGAATAAGAATCAAAGGAAGAAGAAGTAGCAGAAGGGGAAGATGAAGAAGAGAAAGAAAAACAAGATCTTCAAGTACCTCCAAATACACCTAGCAAACAAATACAGAATAATCATCCATCAAATCAGATTATCGGGAACAAAGATGAAGGAGTTGAGACTAGAAGAATAATCCATTCACCAAAACAACTGCACCTAGCACTCTTGTCTTTGATTGAGCCAAGCAGCTTTGATGAAGCCAACAAGGATGAATTATAGATAAAAGCCATGGATGAAGAGTTGGATCAGATAGAGAATAATGACACTTGGGAATTGGTTCCAAGGCCAAGATACAAGAATGTGATCGACACAAAGTGGGTCTTCAGAAACAATTTGAATGAAGATGGACAGGTTACCGGGAACAAAACTAGATTGGTATGTGTTAACACATAAGATTGATCATGCAAAGGAGGATTTATGGTTTTCAAATCCTACAATTTAACCATTTATATATGGATTATTTCATACCATCAAATAATAGCCTTCTTGAAGTGTGAAAGATATATTTGAGTTGGTGCTGCGAACTGGTGCTGCGAACTAGTTTAAGGAGGAGAGTTGTAGCTTGGATAGGTTGCAAGCACTCACGTTCGGACTTATCAACATCCACAACATCCTTAGGGCCATCAGGTACTCCATGAGGGTTTTCATACTATTTGAAGGTCAAGAAAGTGGTTTTGGATTTTTTTTTCCTTTTGGCGTTGCGAACTGGAAGGCAGGCGCTGCGAACTTCATTGCGAACTCATTTCTTGTAGCAGATTCTTTTACAGATTTGATCATAAATCCAAAACGGTGATGTGGGTTTTTATGAAATTGTTTGTGGAGGATCATGATATTGTCATTGACTTTTTGTCCAACTTCCATCCTAACCTAGTTTGTAATTTGAGATATATAATTAAAACACCAGTGCGCTGCAAATTGGCGTTGCAAACTCTTTGTTTTGCATTGTTGTTGGATATTCGCCTTGTTTGGAGGTTTCCACCTATCAAGGAAGGTTAGAATGGTCTCCTAGGATTTTTTTGAACATGAGGGAGATGTGTTCCATATCCATATCAATCAGGATGACCTTTTTCAAAAGAAATTTATCATCATAGATAAAATCCCCCAAAAATAGGAATATGTTTGGCTTTTGTTGGAATCTTTTGTAACAAGACTCCTAAATGGAGGAGGATGCTATGTAACTCCTTGGTTTCAACCTCCTTAGGGTAGATAGAGATTATTCACTATAAATGAAATGGTTTTTGATGAGAAAAGGGTTGGATTCATGAGCCAAGAGAGGAGGGAGTTGGAGGAACAATTTTAGTTGCTCATTTGTAAGCCTGAGGGCATGTTTGTAATGATTTTCTGCCATTAAATATTCATGAGATCTATTATCAGATTCTCTTTTGCGTTTTTCCATTTCTTTGTTATATTCTTGCTTGAATATATTGCAGGTTTTGAGGATCATAGCTTCCATTAATTGATGGATTCATGAACAATAAAGGATCTGATGTAGCTTTCCCATTAAATCATTGTTCATTGTTTAAGAAAATATTTATTTGTTGCAGAAAGGATCTATGTATAATGGATGTTCTTCATTTTTTCATATTCACTATGCTTCTACTCATTATCATATATCCATTTTTCTGATATACATTTTGATTGCCTTTGATCTGTAGGATGTTATGACTCCATTCCCAATGGAATGCCTCTACTGACTTTTTGCTATCCTCTCCCTTTCTTTCTCAATATTGTTGATCCACCTACTCAAACCATTTTAATCCATTTATATTTTGATGGGTACTGGGCTTGCACTTACAACAATCTAAGTGTGACTCTCAGTGCTAACAATATGTAAAGGATACACTCAAGTTGAAGGTATTGATTTTGAAGAGACATTTACCCCAGTTGCCAGAATGGAAGCAATCATATTGATCCACGCTTATGCATTCTCCGAGAATATTAAAGTGTATCAAATGGATGTGAAATAAACCTTCCTAAATGGGGATCTAGAAGAAGTAGTATACATTGAACAACCAGAAGGATTTCGGTTGTCAAATAATAAAAATTATGTTTGCAGGTTGAAGAAGGCCTTGTATGGTCTCAAATAGTCCCCCAGAGCATGGTATTCCAGACTGGATAGATATTTACATCAGCAAGGGTTCAGGAAAGGAAATGATGAAAACAACCTCTACATCAAGGTAAATCAAGATAGTATTTTGTTAATTGAATTTTATGTTGATGATATTATCTTTGGAAGTGATGATGATAGGATGAGCCAAAACTTTGCAAAGGATATGCAGAATGAATTTGAAATGTCATTACTTGGAGAGTTATCCTTCTTTTTAGGTCTTCAGATATGTCAAAGGAGCCAAGACATTTTTATTTCTCAAACCAAGTATATTAGAGAAATTCTAAAGAAGTTCGGAATGGAATATTGAAAACTAGTCAATACTCCTATGCAAACCAGTTGTAAGTTAAGTAATGATGATGATTCAAAGTCTCCAGATAAGAGGCAGTACAAATCAATGATTGGAAGCTTACTTTATGTGACATCATCCAGACCAGATGTATTGCAGGCAGTTGGACAAGTAGAATGATTTCAAGCAACACCAAAGGAATCACATGTTCTAGCAGTAAAGATGATATTCAAATATCTCAAGGGTACAAAATATATTGGATTATGGTATCCAAAAGGAAATGATATATCACTTATTGCCTACATAGATGCATATTGGGCAGGTTGCATTGATGACTGAAGAAGTACAGGTGGAGCAACATTCTACTTGGGTGAGTGTTTGGTATCATGGCTAAGCAAGAAACAATCATCGGTATCATTGTCTACAGCCAAAGCAGATTATATTGCAGCAACAACATGTTGTACACATGTACTATGGATGAAACAAACATTGACAGATATACATGTTGAGTATGATGAGCCCACTTTGATATATTGTGATAATACAATCACCATTAGTATCTCAAAGAATCCAGTGATGCACTCTAAGATGAAGCACATTCCAATCAAGTATCATTTTCGATGAGAACAAGTTGCAGAGAAGAACATTCAAGTTGAGTATGATGGGACTAAATAAAAAATTGCATACATCTTTACAAAACCGCTTCGAAGGGAAACCTTTGAGTATCTTCGTAAAAAATTTGGCATAGTTTCTGCCCCACATTGAATTTTAAATGATATTCTTATATGTCTTATATTTACACGAGGAAACACCATAAAGAGGACAGTTCAGTCATACAGTTCATTTTTGGGAGAGTTCAGTTAGGGGGAGCATCCCCAGGGACAGTTCAGCCAAGGGGAGCAATCCTAGGGGTAGTTCAGTCAGGGGGAGCAGTCCCAGGGACAGTTCAGTCATGGGGAGTAGCCCTGACAAGACATCACCTTTGCCATTTGATCTGAAAATAGAAGGATGATTTTTTATGCTATGCAAGCACCCTCTACTTCATAAAAATAAACTTTACAGGACCTTGCTTCATGTGTTAAAATATGCCAAACAAATTATGTGCTAAGTTTTATGCTTCTTCTTGTAAATGATTATGTCTGAGAAATTGTTCTTTTAGATGCTTAAATATGTACTTTAAACAAATACACAACAACACAACTTGCAACAAATAAACCATCAAACTCACAACAAGAACAAGCTGATAAAGGAGTTCACCCCCCTCCGGGCTACATCTCCTTGAGCCTCCATCAATGGACTTGGATCTCTAGGATTAATTAGTCAAAAGTTCTTTTACAAGCTGCTGCTCAACTCCAATGGAAAAAAAAAACTGTATAATTGAGATCAGAACACATAAAAACCCAAAAAATGACTAATAGAACTCTGAAAACGGATCACGGCTCATCCGGGCATGACCTCTTCTACATGTGGCCATAAGCTTCCCTGAGCTTCTCTTTGGAAAAAAACACTTGTAAAAGTCCTCAACAGCCTCTAAAACCTGTCCCAATGTGTTCATAAAATATAAATTAGCCAAAAATGATTATTCAATCACAGAAAACAAACATAGGCTCACCAAAACATGTCCTCAATCAATGAGGACTCCAAGCTCCCTAGAGCTTGCTGAAACTTCAATGGATAAAATCCTGCAAAATAAGTCTTCAAATGGCATTGATAACAGTTCCAATGGATTCAGGACATCCAAAAACCCCTAGCTGGGCTTTTACGGCACCTCAATCGGCCAAAAGATGAAGAAGATAGGCCTCCTGCCATTTTCCTCCTTCAAGCTTGCTGTCTCTGGTTCGCCAACATGCACCCTTGTGAAATGAACCTAGCACACACGCAGTATGTAGCGTGAAAACCCAACACCGAACGCAACCGAAAAATGGTGTAAACCGTCGAACAGTTAGGGCACGCTCATCCCCTAACTGCCAAGGCCAAGGTCACATGGATCCTCCATACGACTGCACTCTCATATAAAAAGGGCCACATTTAAAAAAACTCGGCGCGCGAATAGACATGGTCACATGGAAAATACAAAGGACCGCGGGCTGTCCATTTAAACAACCCAAACTCCGTGCACAAGCGTAGCTAGTGGTCATGTTTAAAACATATAAAACTATGGGTTGGGGCTAAGCCCCGGCCCGACCCCGCGCCAACCATACATTAACACAAATTTAAATAAATTTAAATCCGTCCTATAGTAAGAACTACTATAGTGGCGCGTTGGCAACGTGGACTTTCCAAAGGCTTTACATGATGGGAGGAGGTCCAGGGTTCGACTCCCGTGGACTCATAAAATTTTGAACAAACCCAATATCCAATAAAGGGGTGCCACGTGGCAGCCCATGACTGGGCCACGTGGCACCTTACCATTTGCCCAATAACTGCCACGTGTCAACAAATGATTCACCCAAATCTATCAATCCAAAGATGCCACGTCACCTGCCATGTCATCGCACAGAAGTGCCACATCAGCGTATGGACATGCCACGTCAGCATCCGTACGGACTGCACAGTCAGCATCCATTTTTTTCCCTGTTTGACGATTCGGACAGATCGCGATATCTCTTGCTCCTGATGTCCGTTTGAGACGAAATGAATTGCGTTAGGTTTGTGACAACGAGGGCTACAAACCCATTTTCTTTGAGGCAATTCCGAGAACTTTGATTTTTGAGCTAAAATTTAACCCCTGGTCCAGATTTTGATCACACCTTCCCACTGAAAGGATTTTGGACCCACAAAAGCTTATGATTATCTAACTGAGATTCAAGTTATATCAACTGATTCTACTGGAAAATTCTTTTCGACAATCACCTGAATACTTTGACATGCCCTGCACTGCAACTGGCTATGTCCCTCAACCACTGTTCTTTGGCTGCTGCTGACCCATTGTTCTCTCTGTGCTTGGAAGACTGCCAACCTTCCCATTGAGAATCAAGTCCCTCTTGTGAACTCTTTGACGTCAACACAATCAGCTCTCCAATGGCTGCAAAAAACTTTCCTACGACATCTTGTCACAAGCCAAGAAAACCATCAATCTTGAAAACAAATTTATGCAAGACTGAAAATGATGCCAACAAAATCTTTTTCTCTTCAAGCAAACTGTCGTATCTTGTACTTCATCAAAGCACATGACATTTTCCTGCATCTCGATGTACTCAAAATTGACTTACAAGTCAACAAACACCATCGACTAGACACAAGTCGAAAAACATGATCGACACACATAGTCGTCAAGACAACATCGACACCAGTCGAAACTCATTTGAAACATATCAACCTTCCGAAATGACAAGTCGACAAACATGATACACAATCATGTTACAATCATGAGTCATTCATGATGAACTATCACCAGTTCACTGCTTACACATACACAAAAGCAAATGCATGTGCATGACTTTTCAACTCTCCTTCCAGTACAAACATAAGTACATAAACCCAAAAACATGTGGGTACATAAGAGATGAAATGAAAAAGATAAATGGTTGTAACAAGTGAACATGATATCCATCTTTTACATCCTCCTGGCGAATTTATGCAACAACAAATGCCTTCAAAATGAATTGCATTCACATGCAACTTGCATCATGCAAGTTGTGATAAACTGCTGCAACTTATCATGCTTCCCATAAATGCACACATAACGCTGAAAAGTGCATTTACAACAAAAAAATGCAAGCCTTACTTG
>ML777754.1:1272592-1284433 GCA_009831015.1 Picea engelmannii | reverse complement strand
AAACAGACTGTACCATTGAGATCAGAACACATAAAAACCCCAAAAATGACTAATAGAACTCTGAAAACGGATCATGGCTCATCCGGGCATGACCTCTTCTACATGTGGCCATAAGCTTCCCTGAGCTTCTCTTTGGCAAAAACCCTTGTAAAATTCCTCAACAGCCTTTGAAACCTATCCCAATGTGTTCATAGCAGATCAATTAGCCAAAAATGATTATTCAATCACAGAAAACAAACATAGGCTCACCAAAACATGTCCTCAATCAATGAGGACTCCAAGCTCCCTAGAGCTTGCTGAAACTTCAATGGCTAAAATCCTACAAAATAAGTCTTCAAATGGCCTTGATAACAGTGTCAATGGATTCAGGACGTCCAAAAACCCCTAGCTGGGCTTTTACGGCACCTCAATCGGCCAAAAGATGAAGAAGATAGGCCTCCTGCCATTTTCCTCCTTCAAGCTTGCTGTCTCTGGTTCACCAAAATGCACCCTTGTGAAATGAACCTGGCACACACGCAATATGTAGCGTGAAAAACCAGCACCGAACGCAACCGAAAAATGGTGCAAACCGTCGAACAGTTAGGGCGCGCCCAGCCCCTAACTGCCAAGGCCAAGGTCACATGGATCCTCCATACGACCGCGCTCTCATATAAAAAGGGCCACATTTAAAAAAACCCGTCGCGCGAATAGACATGGTCACATGGAAAATACAAAGGACCGTGGGCTGTCCATTTAAATGACCCAAAGTCCACGCACAAGTGTAGCTAGTGGTCATGTTTAAAACATATAAAACTGTGGGCTGGGGCTAAGCCCCGGCCCGACCCCGCGCCAACCATACATTAACACAAATTTAAATAAATTTAAATCCGTCCTATAGTAAGAACTACTATAGTGGCGCGTTGGCAACGTGGACTTTCCAAAGGCTTTACATGATGGGAGGAGGTCCAGGGTTCGACTCCCGTGGACTCATAAAATTTTGAACAAACCCAATATCCAATAAAGGGGTGCCACGTGGCAGCCCATGACTGGGCCACGTGGCACCTTACCATTTGCCCAATAACTGCCACGTGTCAACAAATGATTCACCCAAATATGTCAATACAAAACTGCCACATCACTTGCCACATCATCGTATGGAAGTGCCACGTCAGCGTACAGACATGCCACGTCAACATCTATACAGACTGCACAGTCAACATCCATTTTTTCCCCTGTTTGACGATTCAGACAGATCGCGATATCTCTCGCTCCTGACGTCCGTTTGAGACGAAACAAATTGCGTTGGGTTCGTGACGACGAGGGCTACAAACCCATTTTCTTTGAGGAAATTCCGAGAACTTTGATTTTTGAGCTAAAATTTGACCCCTGGTCCAGATTTTGATCACCATTGATGTCAAAGGAGGAGAGATTTATCAAATGCATGGATAAAGAGGTATATACTTGGAGAGAGAGAACATAGGCATGTTTCTAGGGGGAGCGATGGTCACCGGGGGGGAGCATGAGCGATATGACTTCAGTGTTGCATCAGAGTGTTGCCATAAATGCCAAAGGTGGAGATTGTTGATTAATTGGGTTGGTTTTAATTGATGTCAATCCTTGAAGCAAGTACGGTAGCAATTTCCAGTAGCCCTAACAGTATGGGTAAGAGACTTAAGTTTGTTTGAGGTATAAAGGTATGAACATCAGTGTATTTGTACGTAAGACTACTCTAGATGGATAGTACATGTCATGCCATTTTCGATGATATGTGGAACATCACATAAATCCACACAGTTAGATATTTATGTCCTTGTGAAGTTAGAGAACCCTAATGAGTTATCTAGAAATCCCTAGAAGGTCAAATAAGTCAATTTATTCTAGAAACTCCTAGAAGAAGTTTACTAGTCAAAGTGGTTGTAACTAGGAGTTAATGATGAGTCAAGTTGTTGCAAAAATAAAATAATTAAAAATAAATTAGTTGCAACTAGAAGTGGTGATTTTACTATTTGTGGATAAAGTGGTTGTAGTGGACAAGTGGTTAGAAGTGAGTTATCCCTAAAAGAAGTTGGGTAAAGTTAGTTAGATGGTAACCCCTTGAGGAAGCTACTTGGAGAGTATAAATAAGAGAGAAATGGTCTCCTATTAGCACCTATTGAGCACATTGAATATCTATTATTTTGTAATATTTATTGCAGGTACTCATTGATACATCTGAAGTTACGCAATTTTGAGGTAGAGTGAAGGATTGATGACGAAGTTTCAGAGTTGCAGAAATACAGAAAAAACCCTAGTTTTTGAGGTGTATGCAGGTTGTAGTGGAAGAGGTCACATACATACGCGAGATGGCAGTGAAGGAGGGTGAATGCATACGTGATCTAAAGAAGAGGAGGTCACATATAGTTGGGAAAATCCATGAAATCTTGAGTTGTTGAGGGTGTCAGGTTCTTAGAGTCTGAAAGCAAGTTTCTAGGAAGGTCTACACTGATTAGGTACAACAAATCTATCTACAGGTTCAAAAGGTATGTCATATTCTTATGTGTAGTTGGATATTCTTGTCTACATGAGATATGGTTATGGGAGTTTGAGGATTTTCCCTAGAGAGGTTGTTGGTTGTACAACACCTATTGTATGATCTAGATATATAGAAATGCAACCCTGGTATGTTTGGTATTCATTATTGTTATATCTTGTTGGGTTGAGTGTTGAGGCATATCTTGTATTTCTTGGTACATGGTTGAGGGTTTTTGTTTTTGATGTGTTGGTGAAGTTGTTGATGTAGTTTGAGGCTGCATATCAATGAGGATTTGATGTCTAGTCCATGTGAGGGTTATTACACTTGATCATAATTATATATATATATGTATGGGACATGACTAGAGAGACATCGATGCACTTGGTTAAGGGATATGTATGATGATGTATGCATAGGGAACAACTACAGATTGGACACAGTGGTAGGTTACAGGTTGATGTGATAGAGGAAGCAAAGCGTTTGAGTTTCAGAAAGGTCAAAACCCTAGATTTATAAAGGTTTACACAGGTTGCAGTATAGACAGGCCATGCACATATGCATGTTGTATTATAGACAGGTCATGTACATACGTGAGCTGCAACATATACAGGTCATGTACATGTTGGTATTTGTTGGTATAGGTCGATTACTAGTACAAGTTGATTACATGTTATTGGTTTAGGTTGGTTACACGTTGTTGGCACATATTGGTACAATTTTTCAATGGTATATCTCATAGTGAGTGTGGTAGTGGTTTCATCAATTACTTGACACTTTCATTTCAGGATGGTTGGACAAGGAAAGGATAGGTGGTTGTAGCCGCCTTCTGGTTGTAGCCGGAGAAGATAGGGGGTTGTAGCCTCCTTCTGGTTGTAGCCAGAGAATTGGGGAATTGGAGCTCCCCTCAAGTTGTAGCATGAAAATATAGGGGGTTGGAGCCTCCTTCTAGTTGTAGCTAGACAATAAAGGAGTCGGTGCTTCGAAATGAATGTAATTCTTAAATAAATATATAAAAAAAACATTCTGTGGTTTTCTCCCGCATTGGATTTCCACGTAAAAATATTGGTGTATTGTGTATGTGTGTGATTGTTCATTGCTCATGGTTCATTTATTCTGCACTTGTTGAATGATATTGGTAAATTGATCTTAAAGTTAACAACACTTATATACTGTGGTTAAAAATGATTAAAAAGATCTATTATTGATTCCCCCCCTCTCAGTTATCCAACAACAGTGAATTTTTTAGCTTGCATACCAACTCCTTCTTTCCCTTCACAACAAAGCCTTCTAGTTGCTTCATGTAGATTTCTTATTCCAGATCCCCATGTAGGAATGTTGTCTTCACATCCATCTGTTCTACTTCAAAATAAAATGCAGTAGCAACATATAAGAGAAATCTAATAGAGGTTAAATTGGCAACATGAGAAAAAATCTCACCAAAATCAATTCCCTCAATGTGGGAATAAGACTTTGCTACTAATTGAGATTTGTATTTCTCCACTTTTCCATCTACATTCAACTTATTTTTAAATACCCATTTGTTGCCAATGAGATTTCTTCTAGTCGACAACTCCACTAGATCCCAAGCCTCATTTTTATCCAAGGATGTCATTTATTCATCCATGGCCTTTTTCCAGAGTTTTCCATCCTTTGAATCCATTGTCTCCCTAATAGTTCTAGGATCATCATCAGTAATAGACAAAGAAAAATTTGAACAAAAATCAGGTGGAGTATACCTTTCCGATAGCCTTTTTTCTCGAACCGATCTCCTCAATACTAGAGTATGAGGATCTTATTCTTATAATTCATGTTCTTTTGTAGAGTCTGATTCATTAATCTTTACCTCAAACTCTTTCTTCTATGGTTCTTCCTTACTTGGAAGGACTTCCTGTTTGACATCTTTCATTTCTCTAAATAACACATCTCGGTTATACACAACCTTCTTAGTTTCTGGGTTCCAAATCTTATAACCTTTGAGACCATCTTTATACCTAATAAAGATACACTTTTCAACCTTCTTATCTAGCTTACTCCTATTTTTCTTTGGAACATGAACATAGGCCTCATAACCAAATACCTTGATATGTGTGAGAGAGGGGTTCCTACCGGTCCATACCTCTTGTGGAGTCTTTTCATCTAGTGTTGATGAGGGTAATCGATTGACCAAGTAACATGTAATACCCACTACCTCTACCCACAAATAGTTCCCTAACCCAACACCACTGAGAATGCACCTTGCTTTTTCCATCATCGTCCTATTCACCCTTTCTGCAACTCCATTTTTCTAAGGTTTATCTGGAGTAGTCTTCTTTCTTTCTATACCGCACTTCTAATAGAATTATTCAAATTCATTCCCGCAAAAATCTCCACTATTATTTTTCCTCGACACCTTAATTCTTTTCTCTATTTGATTCTCAACAAGAGCCTTAAACTCTTTAAACATGTCAAAGACTTCATATTTCTTCCTAAGGAAATATATCCAAGTATTCCTCGAGAAGTCATCTATAAATGAGACATAGTACACGGATTTTCCCAATGATGGAACTGACATAGGTCCAAACACATCATTGATCTCTAGTTGTAAAATTCCTTCTGCCCTCGTTGCACCAGAGGGGAATGTTACCCGATTCTGCTTCCCATATACACAATCTTCACATAAATCAAAATCTAGAGAGCAGTTAGACATAACTTCAACCATACCTTTACTGTGTAGTAGTCGAAGACCCTTTTCTCTGATATGCCCCAGTCTTTGATGCCACAACATAACCTTTTCTTTAGAGACTGTAGGAGTTTTTTCTTCTTCAGCTCCAATATCATGAACAATGGAACTATTACACCCATTACTAATAGTGCTTCCTTGCATCTTATACAGAGTTCCAATCTGAAATCCCTTCAACAACACCATTTCTCCTTGAACCAACTTGCAGGTTTCTTTTTCAAATACTGTTTTAACCCCTGCATCGTCCATTTTTCTTACAGAAATCAAATTTCTGGCTAGTCCTAGGATGTGGAGAACACCAGGTAGTGTTCTAATCCTTCCATCTATGAGCTTCAACTTGACTCTTCCCCCACCTATGATTTTGGTTATCGATTCATCACCTAGGAAAACATTACCTCCATCATACCTTTCATATTCACAGAACCACTCCCTATGGGGAGTCATATGAAAGGATGCACCTCATTCAACTTGCCATGCCTCATGATCTACATGTGTACTTGAAGAATCCAAGTACACATCTCCTCCTTCCTTGGAGGTATTTTCTTCTGTAGAGGGAGCACCTTCGGATCCCTTCACTTTCTCAACTTTATTGGATCTACATTGCTTCTTGAAGTGCCCTTCTTTTCCACATATCCAACATATCTTTACAAACTTTTCGGGAGATTTAGATCTACCCTTAGATTTAGATCTCCCACTTGAGGACTTAGATATACTTCTTTTCTGGGAGTGTCCTCTTGCAAATAATGCGTCTGTGCTCCGTGCTTCCATGTTCTTTTGTTTCATCTCTTCCGACAACAAGGATGAGACCACATCATCAAAACTCAAGGTAGTTGTATTATTATATATGGCAACAACCAGACTATCCCACAAGTCTGGTAAAGAGCACAGTAAATTGATACACTTATTTTCATTTGAAATTTTAATATCAATAGATAATAACTGACTTACCATAGTATTGAAAGCGTTCATATGATTTGTCACATAGTCTCCATCTCTCATCCTTAGGTTATACAACTTATTCTGCAGGAACATTTTATTTTCCAGGGACTTAGATTGATACAAGTTCCCCAACTTATGCCATAACACCTTGGTTGTAGCTTCCCCTGACACATTTAGTAATACTAAATCTGAGAGACACAATCAGATTGTGCTCTTTGCCTTCCGATCCAACTTTTTCCAGTTATCTACTAACGTTCATGTAGGTGCAGTACCTGGATTCACCGCGATCCACTGATCTCTATCTACCAACAAATCTTCCATCTTGAGCTTCCACATCTCAAAACTTTTCCCATTAAATTTCTCGATCTCTATTTTTGAACTACTCGCCATTTCTTTTCACTTGAAGAAACAATATCACAGATCTCCCACTGTAACAAGGCTTATCACAGTCCCGAGCCAAACCCCTGACCACAAAGGCATCCCCTTGAAGACAATAATTGCTCTGATACCAAATGTAGATTTTAACCTTGTAAAATATTTTACTGTAAACAAATTTTCAATAAAAGAACAGAAAATATACAATGGAAAATACACATATTACACAGAGATTTTTCCCCTGGAAACCCAAACCGAGAAAACCAACATATTCTATATTCATTCACCTCGTACATTGTTTACAATACAATATACATATATGATCACGTAGCATCCAAAACCTTAATCCAATAACCCGGATTAGTCAACAACCCTAATTCCTTAACCGGAAATAGAAAATCATTGGTGAAAAAACATGTGCCGAAAAACTGCCTAAAAACAGACACAAAAACTGTTAAAAAAATCGGGGGCTCTGCCCTCTACACACAAATAATATAACACATACCCAACACTTTTAAGATTCTCATAGTCTATCAAAAAGAAAAACAACCTAACTAATATTTTGACTCAAGTGATGAATTTTCAAGAAAATGCAAATCACGAATACCATTTACCTCATAGCCATCACTTACTTTTTTACAATTTCAAATATTATAAATATTTCCATAATGTAACAAAGTTCTTTTCTTAAAACTTTTATTTGTATAGTTCTTTTTAATCTTCCAATTTTAATAAGTTGAATCTTCATTTTATTTGAATTTTTATAACTTAATAAGGTTTTTATTTTTTAATCTATTTAAATTACATTTAACCTATATATTATATCATATTTCATAGGTCAATTTTTTAATCAAAATTAAATTTGTACCTCGCTCAATAATTCCTTTTTCCTTGACCCTACCAAAAATTAAAACTCTCTTTACCTACCATTTATAATCCTTGTTACATTCAATGTTAGAATGATAGATACCAAATTTTGGCTTGAATTGATTTCTCCGTCCTGTTCTTAGTGACTCAAGATATCTTTAAAGTTAACTTTATAGCATAGTGTCTAGAATATAGACAAGAAAGCAAAATTTCTATGAATATTAGTTTTACCAATGTAAAAAATGAGTGGTAGAAATATATCAATCTCAACAATCCCCGTTTATAATGACAATGAGGATTTGTACAAACTATAATGAGAGTTGTGTGGACAATGCTTTCGGATTAATAAGTTTACGAAGATAAGAGTATTGATGTGGATTGAAATTTTAATATAGATATGTTAATATAGTAAAATAGCATTTTAAATATTATATAGATAATAATTATAATTAAATATGGTTAACAAGATATGTTATTATATCGTTTACAATGTTAATATAAAATAAATAAGGATGTTTTTACATTATTTCATTTTGATATTGGATATTTGTAACTGTATTTTGAAAAAAATGATTTTTTTTTTTATTTAATTCATTTTTTAATATAGTCTGAGTGGGTCTAATGGTTAAGAACACGTGTTTCTTCTTAAAAGGTTACATGTTCAAATCCAGAGGGAGTAGGGTATGTATATTTTTATAGACTTTACTAGTAAAATATCTAAGCGGAGGAGGTCTCATACATCAATTTAATGGCTGGCTTAGTCGTGACCTTAAAAAATTATTATTATTATTATTATTATTATTGGATACAACTAAAGCATCAATTATTACTAAGTATCAAATCATGATTGTGACAACAAGAAAAAATGTATGATAAGAACATGAAAATATGTATAACAACTTTCTTAATGCAAGGAAATGTATTAAATTAAATACCCTTACCTTCATTTATAAACTATAATTAAAAACTCTTTTTAATAAAATGTCTCATTTAAATATTAATCCCATAAAGTGTTAATAGATAACAATTACTAAGTCCCAGTTAAAATCCCTTAGTAAGATATCAAAATCACCACATAAACATACAACATCACATACATCATAAAGTTGGGAAAAACAAAAGTCCAACCATTTGGTACACATAACAATAACCATAAATCAAGTTGTTGTGGGTGTACACATGGCATTAGGTAGGGATCCTCATTGCCATTAAGGTGGGCATGGGCCTCTCTCCTTTGTTAGCTAGCTTTGGGTCAAGAATAATTACGTCCCATCCATCAGACAAACATTGTAAACTTGTCATTTTAATGTACAGGGAGGGGGACAATTTTGACATCACTCCCTCTACTCAGAAATAGTCTAACCAACTTTGTAGTGAGATGTACCTTTCAATCAACAAAGTGCTTGAAAGAAGTTCAACGCATTTTAGAAAAGCATAGGTAGTGAGACCTACCTACCAGTACGGGATGGGTGATATTTAAGACCACTTACCAAAACATTAAGAATGGATAGGTATGGACATACTAACTATCATCTTACCACATATAGGTGGTTATAAGCATGTCAATCGTTGCAATCACACATAGGTCTAGTAAAACAACACATTATTTATGAATGTATAAATATATTATTCGTTATTGTTTTTAATAAAATAATTTATATTATAATGTGTTTTTGTTTTTCAAAAAAGTGTTGTCTAACAATTCACAATTCTATTTTTTGTTTTTTTTATGGGAATTTTGTGATATAAATTTGGACGAATCACAATTTTTTGTTGTTTAAATTTTATTTCTGAATGCATAAATAGATTTAGCTTGTTGAAAAAACCTTGGGGCACTTAGAGTATATAGACTTAGCCACTCAAAATTGCAGATCCAACACTTTCTCGCTGGATTTTTAGCAAAATTGAACAGAAAATATCCTTAGAAAATGATCAAAATGTAAAACGTTTAAACTATGGCTTTCAAAAATAAAAATAATATTATTAATAAAAATAATAATTTTAATAAATCAAGGAGAGTTTTAACTACAAGGGTTAGGTTAATTGGTTAATGTTAAGGGTTAGGTTAATTGGTCAGTGTTAATGTTGCCATGTTATTGTTGGTAATCCCATGTACTATGCAAGTTTCTGGTCTCAAAGTGAGGAAAGTGTTTGAGAGTTTCCTAAAAAAAATATGGTGTTGTCTAATTATTCTACGTTTTGGCCTTTCTTGTCGGAATCCGACCACATAAATTTGGACGAAATTACATTTTTGTTGTTGTTTAAATTGCATTTTTGAATGCATAGCTGGATTTAGCGTGTTGAAAAACCTCCAGGGTACTCGGATTATAGAGACTTAGCCACTCAAATATGCAGATCCAACACTTTCTTGCCAAATTTCAAGCAAAATTAAATAGAAAAAGTTCTCGAAAAAGGCCAAAACGTAGAACATTTAAACTACACCAAAAATTATTTTCAAAGAGAAAAAAAACAAAGAAACATACTTTGATCATTTATATTTTCTCTTTCTTCTAACCACGACATAATTTCGATTGCATAGTTTTATAAACTGATTTTAAATAGAAATTGATAAAAAGTTAATTTAATGTTAATGTTAATGATGGATTAAATTTGAAAAATAAATAAATAATAAAGGATATATATTTTTAATAAACTCAAAACTTTTTCATAAAGTATCCAAAGATAGATGAAAAATCCTCTCATATATATATATATATATATATATAATTATTTTTTATCTTTATAATTTGGATGGAAGAAATGTTTATTAAAAATGATGATGATGATGATGATGATGATGATGATGATGATGATGATGATGATGATGATGATGATGATGATGATGATGATGATNAATAATTACGTCCCATCCATCAGACAAACATTGTAAACTTGTCATTTTAATGTACAGGGAGGGGGACAATTTTGACATCACTCCCTCTACTCAGAAATAGTCTAACCAACTTTGTAGTGAGATGTACCTTTCAATCAACAAAGTGCTTGAAAGAAGTTCAACGCATTTTAGAAAAGCATAGGTAGTGAGACCTACCTACCAGTACGGGATGGGTGATATTTAAGACCACTTACCAAAACATTAAGAATGGATAGGTATGGACATACTAACTATCATCTTACCACATATAGGTGGTTATAAGCATGTCAATCGTTGCAATCACACATAGGTCTAGTAAAACAACACATTATTTATGAATGTATAAATATATTATTCGTTATTGTTTTTAATAAAATAATTTATATTATAATGTGTTTTTGTTTTTCAAAAAAGTGTTGTCTAACAATTCACAATTCTATTTTTTGTTTTTTTTATGGGAATTTTGTGATATAAATTTGGACGAATCACAATTTTTTGTTGTTTAAATTTTATTTCTGAATGCATAAATAGATTTAGCTTGTTGAAAAAACCTTGGGGCACTTAGAGTATATAGACTTAGCCACTCAAAATTGCAGATCCAACACTTTCTCGCTGGATTTTTAGCAAAATTGAACAGAAAATATCCTTAGAAAATGATCAAAATGTAAAACGTTTAAACTATGGCTTTCAAAAATAAAAATAATATTATTAATAAAAATAATAATTTTAATAAATCAAGGAGAGTTTTAACTACAAGGGTTAGGTTAATTGGTTAATGTTAAGGGTTAGGTTAATTGGTCAGTGTTAATGTTGCCATGTTATTGTTGGTAATCCCATGTACTATGCAAGTTTCTGGTCTCAAAGTGAGGAAAGTGTTTGAGAGTTTCCTAAAAAAAATATGGTGTTGTCTAATTATTCTACGTTTTGGCCTTTCTTGTCGGAATCCGACCACATAAATTTGGACGAAATTACATTTTTGTTGTTGTTTAAATTGCATTTTTGAATGCATAGCTGGATTTAGCGTGTTGAAAAACCTCCAGGGTACTCGGATTATAGAGACTTAGCCACTCAAATATGCAGATCCAACACTTTCTTGCCAAATTTCAAGCAAAATTAAATAGAAAAAGTTCTCGAAAAAGGCCAAAACGTAGAACATTTAAACTACACCAAAAATTATTTTCAAAGAGAAAAAAAACAAAGAAACATACTTTGATCATTTATATTTTCTCTTTCTTCTAACCACGACATAATTTCGATTGCATAGTTTTATAAACTGATTTTAAATAGAAATTGATAAAAAGTTAATTTAATGTTAATGTTAATGATGGATTAAATTTGAAAAATAAATAAATAATAAAGGATATATATTTTTAATAAACTCAAAACTTTTTCATAAAGTATCCAAAGATAGATGAAAAATCCTCTCATATATATATATATATATATATATAATTATTTTTTATCTTTATAATTTGGATGGAAGAAATGTTTATTAAAAATGATGATGATGATGATGATGATGATGATGATGATGATGATGATGATGATGATGATGATGATGATGATGATGATGATGAT
>ML777754.1:1234462-1272487 GCA_009831015.1 Picea engelmannii | reverse complement strand
GAAGAAGTTGTTATTATCTTAGCAATGCTTATTTTTTTCTTTACACTTGTCAAAACAAAGAGATAATTTTGATCTTCTAGATTATGGTTGATAACATCCTTATAATACCTTAATTTTCTTTCTTCCTCTAACTCTTTGTCACACCACATTTTTGGTTTAATGATATTTTTAATAGTATCCTTATTCTACAAAATTGTCTCTTCCATTATTCCCCAATGGCTTAGCCAAGACTGGGCATCTTTATGCCATCCACGCTTGAATTGAAGGTGGTTACAATTGGATTTTGAAGAAAATTTAGGAAGCCTCTTGTATTCCATGTTGTTTAACTTGTTCTTATACATTAGGTATCTATTCATAGTCATGCTCTCAATGGGGGAAAGGCTTTCCTCTAAGAGGAGGATGGGATAAGACCTATTTCCTTTAATTTTGAGATTATAGGTTATAATTTTTTTTTGGATTTTCTCTATCTTTCTCCACGATTCACAAGAGATATTGCATCCCCAGACTTCACATCCATAAAGAATATCAGGTGTAACAAGAGTCTCAAAGAAGAGTTTCTTCTTATCCCATATCCAAAGATCGACCGATTGACAATTGTTTTCAAGCCCATAATAATCTTTCCATCCCCCAATAATTTGTTTCTCAATGCTATAATTCCAGTTGAGCTTGTGGTGAATATTGATTCCAAGATATTTGTATGAAGTCACTTCCTCCAAGTTGTTGTTTTCATATATGAAGGTATTATAAGTGATCTTATTGGATTTAATGATCATGACCTTAGTCTTGTTAGTATTAACAGTCATAC
This sequence comes from Picea engelmannii, assembly GCA_009831015.1. NCBI lineage: Eukaryota > Viridiplantae > Streptophyta > Pinopsida > Pinales > Pinaceae > Picea > Picea engelmannii. The sequence goes on along the minus strand of ML777754.1, from coordinate 1,271,682 downwards.
CCGTATTGGAGCAAAAATATTTGAGGATTCTTAGTTTCTTTCCAAGATCGTGGGGATTCCTCTCCATAAGAACGATATCATCAACATAAAGAAGAAGATTTATGACTATACCAGTGAGAGTAGGGCCAACACAACCTGTTTTTTCCAAGCAATCTTCTAACTTGTCAATGTATATGCCAAAAAGGGAAGGGGACAAGGGACATCTTTGCTTGACTCCAATATTGTATTTAATCTCTTTCGACCATCCCTCAATGTTCTTAAACTTGTAAATAATGTTCTCATACAATCTTATTGTAGCATCCCTCAACTTAAAATGCACTTTTATTTCTTCCAACCTATCCCAAAGGTTTTTCTTGGGAACTGTATCAAAATATTTTCTAAAGTCAACAAAACAACAAAAAAGATTGTTTTAGTATTGTGGAACTCCTATACAATGATCCTAAAGGTAACAAGATGGTACACGGTTGAATGATATCTCTTAAACCTGACTTGGCCTTTAGCTCTTTTACCGTGACTTTCTAGCCAAAGACTAATCTTCTTTTCCAAAATAATTCCATAAATCTTGGAAAAAATCGAGCTAATCATAATGGTCCTATAATTAGAGGGGATGTTTCTATACCCATTTTCAAATATAGGAACAATGAGGCTTTTCATCCATGGTTTAGGGAAGCCCCGCTTGATTGCTAAATTGAAGAGCTTGTATATGTGAGGGATGAAGACAGGCCCTCTAATTTTAAAAATTTCATCTTGGTAGCCTTCAATGTCCTTAGCTTTCTCATTTGTAGGTCGTTTAACCCCGAACTCTATGTCATTTAAAGAAAAAACTCCATCCTCTATAGGGACAATAGGAATGGTATCCATGGCATTAGGGAACTCGTAACTGATTTTAAGGTAGGAATTTTAGTTCCTTAAGGGAATCATATTATTTTCTTAGTATTGCAGATTAGAATTTGTCTCCTTAACTTCTTAGGATCAAGATTAGATAGTTGTGAAAGTTGCTCTTGCCTTTTATTGATATAATACCTTTTTTTATTCCTTTTAATTAGGTATTTGTACGTATTGATCTTATCAAGTTTTAAGGACTCATTAGAAACATCCCTAATGGATTTCCTAGCAATATTACATTATTTATCATACCAAGGGTTGATTGTTCTATTATTCTTTTTACACGACACCTTGAAAGAGAACTGGTTAATAGAAGTGGAAAGGGTAGTTGTAAAATTATGATAGAGGTCTTCAATGTTGTCCTTATAAGTTAGGAGATGTAATTCACTATTTAAATCCTTTAAGAAAAGGTCATCTTTACTTTTGTCAAAGAGCAATTGTCTTTGATTATTAGAATTCTCTTCAATAACGCTCCTACACAGGAAAAAGTTTAGATTTAGGGTTAAAGATCTATAATTAGAGTCAGGTTCATGGTCATTTAAAAGGTCAAAAGTTGTTATTTGGTTGGAAATAGGAATATCATATATCACATAATCTACAACACTACTACCCAGTGCATGAATACAATTCATCTGGTTGGAGTTTGGTCACTTCATTACTCCATTGCAAATTATTAGATCTTGAGAATTGCAAAGCTTAACTAACTCAGTATCAAATTAAATTAAATTAAATTAAAAACATTTTAACAATCAATTAAATTGTAAATAAATTGGTTTCTCTTAACATTTAAGATTTAAAATTTTGAAAAACACAATGATACACTTAAGATTGAATATTGGGAATGCAAAATAGATTTGAGAATAAGTGACCCTCTAAAAACTAATAAAATCGGTCCATCTCTTCTTATATTTCTAAACAATGAGATAATAAAACAAGAAATCCATCATAAACAAAAGTTAACAACTTTTAGAATTTAACAAATTATTTTAAATATACAAAAAAAAATTAAATAAATAATATTACTTATTTAAATATATTATTATTATTTTGTTTGCTAGTTTGTCCATGACCTACAGGACTAGCTAGTGGTTTGAGAAACCACAACTTAGGGGCATCTAAGCCTTTAAAATCATATGGGGATCGCACCCGGCCTAAGCCACACCAACCCTTAACATGGCTGTATTTTTTGTCCCCGCAAGTTTCGAACTAGTGTCTTAACATCACAGAGTGCCTCAACAACACACTCTGTCACCGACTGTCCTACACCTAGGAGACTTAAAATTTGGAGGACATGGGGGTGGCCTTTGATCCACTTATGTGTGCAAGGGTCACAATATTATTTAATATAATGTCTCTGGGTGCAACCACTACCTCAAGGTGCCCCATGGCTCCAGGTTAGGCCCTCATGAGAATTGAACCATTCCCAATGGTGAAAAACTCCTCTCTTTCCACCAATGGATCCAACCACATTGGGATTTAAATTGGAGGACATGGAGGTGGGCTTTGATCCACTTATGTGTGCACGAGTCACGATATTATTTAATATAATATCTCTAGGTGAAACCACACGTTTGACCACTACCTCAAGGTGCCCCCATGACTCCAGGTAAGGTTCTCACGGGAATTGAACCATGCCCAATGGTGAAAAACTTCTCACTTTCCACCAATGGATCCAATCCCTTTGGGATTATATATATATATATATATATATATATATATATATATATATATTATTGGTCCAAAATAAAATAAGTAAAATGATTCTTAGTATGTAGGTTTCCACAGTTAGTCATAATGTAGATACATTTTTTGGATAGAACCTATGTATAAGTTTATGAAACGTCCAACATTTTGAGTGGACACTCCACCCATCATTAACTTCATTTGTCCTTGATGATGGGTGGAGTGTCCACTTGAAACATTGGACGTTTCATAAAATTATAGGTTCTATCCAGAAAATGTATCTACAAAATGATTATTTTTCACATTCTCTAATGTTCCATAAGGGAACAACAAAACAAATAGTCGTGAGAATAGGCTGACAATGACTAAGTATTCTATTTTGACTTTATATAAAACACATTGTTACCTAACTGGTTTTTGGGTACAATTTATTTCTCCTTTATAGTGTGGGGTCGTTACGATTAACATAAGTACATGAATATTGATATAATAATCAGTGTTATTTTCTTAATTATGATATTAAATTGATAACATTAAGTATATTATTATTATTGTTATTATTTATATAAATAGTTAAATTATATTATAAAGGTGTCATAGTTGAACTATACAATAAAATTCCACATAAGAGTTTCAACAAGAGTTCAAAACATAGTTTGTAACATACTTATCTTCCCTCTTATTATAAAATGGGGATCATCCCGAAGGGTGTTAATTTTCCTATAGATTTGATTAGTATACAATCTTACAAAAATCCCTTGGAGTAATTGAACTTTAAAAAACATAAAAATATATATATATAATCTTAGTAATTGAACTTGAACTTTAACAATCTTAGAGATTTATAACTTCAAATCTAGGTTTACCAAGTTCTTCTGAGCTTGATTCATATGAGGTCACATAACTAATGTTGCTTCTATTATGACATTAGAGCCTAATGATTGACGAGTCAAAAAATTGACGATACATTGCTCACCGTTAGAAGACCATGCCATAGAAAGGGAAAGAAAAAGTCAAGAACCACCAAAGAAGTCTACCCTGGCTCACCGCATACCAAGAACCCAAAGAATGTTTGCTTGGGTGACAGATTGTCCCCGGGCATGCCATGAATGAAGAATTCAAATTTAACAAACCAAGGATCCAAGAGAGTTGACTCTTCACATGAAGCTATAAAATCCCACCTTGATTCATCCTAGCAAAGAAGGATTGCATAAAGAGGGAAAAGTAGAAAGGCTTGGACTAAAGGAAACTCACGCGAGATGTGGAAGGTGGGGAATTAAATGGATTCAAGGAAGGATTATTAGAATCATGAGGCAACACAAAAATCATATAATAGAGGGGTTTAACAAAAACCCAATTTTATCCAAAGTTAAAAAATAATAATTCACGAAGGAGAGGGTTAAGGAAAATGAACCATCATTTCACCAGAGCTTGTGAGTAGGGTTCCTTGCTTTAGATAAGATGCCTCCTTAGCAAGTTCATCTGCTATTCCATTGTTTACTCTTAGGATGTGGTAAAAGGAAAACTCTTCGAATTTATGGATTTCTTTCTTAAGTTAAAGAGTGTCTTTATCTACATTCATTCTCTCTTTTCTTTTACATTCTTTAGCAGTTTTGATTATTATCTCAGAGTCCCCCATGGTTACCATTTTTTTTATCCTCTCGGTACTTGGTAATCTTAACCCCATGAAAAAGGATAGATACTTTGATTGGTTGTTGGAGGCTAGCACCAATCCCCAAGAGAAAGTGGATCTCTTTTTTCCATCAGGTTCGATCAAGACCCCACCCGCTCTTGCCACACCTTTTTTATTTTTAACTGGAACTAGTGGATTTATATTAAAAAATACTGTAAATTTTTTTGCAATAGAGAGTACATGCAAAAGAAGAGTTGAGTGACTAATTACATATAAAAAAAAAGATCCTATCCAACAATACATCCAAAACCTATAAGCTCTTGAAATATGCTAAGTTTAGTCCAAAATCATGAGTATAGAATATGCAAAATAAGCCTAATATCTTGACTACTTTGAAATACATAAACTAAAATTGGAACTAGCAGAAAGGGAGAACTTCACCCTGAATGGTTTTATTTTGCTTCTGAGCCTCTGTTCATGAGAGGATGTTTTACTATACTCATTGTAGCTTGCTAAGCTTGCTCTGGAATGGCAATGAAATATGAAACATAAGGGTTACCTTGTAACTACTTGGCCATGATAGCGATGGTCTTCTTAAGAGTTGTCAATTCGGCCTCTAGAGATGAAAAAAAAAACGTCCGAGTTAAAAATATGCTCATTATTATTTCCTCATGAGAACTAAATGGTGCACCCTGATCTTCCAATTTTCCTTGCAATTCTTCTAATGTAGTTTCATGTCACTTAAGAGACCTGTAGGTTTTCTTGAGCTCAGTATAATCCATTTCTTTCTGGAGAAGAAGAAAATATATAGGGGAAACAACAAAGGACTTACCAAGAGTGGATAGGTCCACAATGGATACAGGCCCACCACTAACCCAAATAGCATAAAAACCAAGCACACACAGAAAATAAGTAGCAAAACCATCCATCGAGAATCCAACCATAGAGATAACCAGGGGCTAGAGTTGAGTATCTAGAGGGAATAGAAGGAATAAAATAAAGAAAATGAAACCACACCTAAGATACTAAGGGAATAGAGGGACAAAAATATAGAGATGTCGACTAGATGACTAAGCAAGGAGAGTCTACAAACCATTAAATATCCTGGGAAGAGAATTAACTAACAACCAATTCACTCTTTACATGTAACCAACATAAATGAATAAGACAAGAACATAGGATCTTGAATTAATATATGGCCAAGAAACTAGAGAGGTTGAAGAACACCAATATTGATGTTGACAAAGCACAAAATACAATCCATAATATCCCACATTGGTCCATTGCCCAATTTTTCAATAGGTTTTTGAAGTGTCGATTGGAGGAGGGTATCATGTGGGAGATAATGGAGGGTCTCATTGCACCCTCCTCCTCTTTAAGTGAATTTGCAGGCACTACCACACAAACAGGCCTTACAATTGGATTTCCAAGTGTCACAATTCAATGTTAAGGGGTGTATTCTAAAGTGTCCTCATGGTTAATGACCAAGGTCCCAATTTTTCTTAATGTGGCTAGGGATGTTAGTGTATCATATTTGACATTGTTACTTCTCAAAACAATACAAGAAATTGAATGAGAAAAAGAGAAAATGAATTTCCTAATCTGACAAAGTGTCAATGAAAGCTTGGCATCTGATGAATTAGTTCCCTTGATCAACTACCTAATGATTATTAATGAATCCCTAATCGTTGTCAAATTTAGAATGTTATGTGCTTTAGAATTTTTCAATCCCTAATATAGTCCATAGACATATTCCAAGTTGTTGGAAGAGATACCTAAGCTCCAAGAATATGCAGCTACAAAATTTCCATTGAGGTTATAGATAACCCCCACGAAAGTTGTTTCCCCTAGATTCTTCTTTGAATCTCCATCAAAGAAAAGTAAATCAGTAATATACTTAGCTCTCCAAACTTGAAATTCTTCTTGATTCATACAAAGATGCCAACTTGATGATGGGAAGACTAATCTACCCATAGCTATGGATGGATCGATGTTGATACTAAATTGCTCCAACCAAATCCCTTCATCATGTTCTAGAAATTGTGGAGAGGTGAGATGTGATCCTTTAGAATTGATGTATTCCACTAGCAGAGAAATAGCTCTATTTTCCATGTATTCAGGATTAGAGAACTCTTGTTGGAAGATCGCATGATTCCTATCCAACCGAACTTTCTAGTAGATAAATTTTGGGAGAGCAATCCACAAGTTCTTCAACAATGGTTTATTTTGAAGAGACTCCATATACACGAGTCCACATTTACCAAATAGACACTTCCATGAATTTGGGTTGTGGAATCGATTCTTTATCCCTTTCGAAGCTTGCCACCAAACTTGAGAAGTGAAGTGGCAACTCAAAAATAAATGAGAGGCAGTTTCTACATTGTCCAAAAATAAAGTAAATTTGTAAGGGTTGTGTATTCCTCTCTTAGCAAAATTGTCTACAATTAATAGTTTCCCATGCACCAAGGTCCAACAAAAAATGTTGATTTTGTGGATACCATCTGGATGCCAAATCTTACTCCATAGAGGATATTTGGGAGGAAGATCATCTTCTGCAAGCTGAGTCTCATAGCCCTTCTTCACTGCAAAATTTGATGTTCCCCACCCTTAATGATCAATAGAGGAGTGCCTTATTGGAGCACACCCTTTAATATATGTTTCAAGATGTGGGACAAGGGGAGAGATATCAAGGGGAACGAGACCAAAATTCTAGCCATTCCACCATTCATCAAAATACCATGAGGAGATGTCATAAAGAGTATTTTTTCCTTGAGAGTCGAGCCAGTCTTTCAAAGAATGAAGCTCTTGAATTTGAATTAGTGGTTGATTTCCCATAACACTATTTCTCCGTAGCATGATACTCTTCCCATTTCAAGGAATCCAAGAAAATTGAGGTTGAATTATTGGGATGGAAGGTTTGGTCAATTTCCATATAGGAGAGCCATATCTAGTTGAGGAGGATGAATCCAAACATGTTTTTCTTGTACTAGTGAAATATTTTTTAACTAACACTTTCTTCCACTATTCATTATTCTTTGTGACCAAATGCCACAAAATATTGTCTCCCATTTCTAGATTAATCAACATTGAGTCCTTAATTCCCAAATCACCATGTTCCTTAGGTGCTATGACAATTGACTAGATGACTAAATGAAACCTCTTGTTGTTTTTTTTACCTCCTTGTTATCAGAATTTTCATAACTCTTGTGTTATTTGTTTATTTATACCTACAAAATCTAAGAGAGTTGAATATTGGAAAACTAGCAGAGAAAATAAAACAGATTTAATGAGAACTAGGGGCCTTGCATGGTTCAACCAGTGTGCACTCCACTAGATGAATTTAGTCTTGATTTTTCTTATGAATTGCTCCCACACATTAGAGGAATAAGAATGCAAACAAATAGGCATACCTAGATATTTGAAAGAAGACCAGACATCCTTATAAGAAAATTGAATTATACTACAGAGACTAGAAAGTAAATTTTGGCTCACATTCCAAGCATATATCTAGATGTTTTGTGGTTTATAAACCCTCTAGATGCTTGAGGGAAAAAATGTATATATATTATTATTGAAACTTATGGAAATAATGGTGAAATCCCCTCCTAAAATAAGGGTTTCATCAACAAATTGAGAATCATTAATGATTTTCACTCCTCTTACAATTTGTATACCTAGAATATTTCCACTAATGTGATTGGATTCTAATAATCCATTTATAAAATTCTACCATAATAATGTACAACAAGGGAGAGAGAGGGAATCATTTCCTTAGCCCCTTGCTTGCCTTGAAGAAACCCAAGGATCAATCATTAACTAGAGGAGAGATCCAAGGATTATTGGTGCATGAAGAAACCCAACAAATGAAATTGTATTTGAACCCAAATTTGTGAAGAACACCAAAGAGGAAGGAGTTACAAACCCAATCAAAATCATTTTCCATATCGATCTTAAAAATTATACCTTTGTCTCCTTTAACCTTGCTTGAGTGAATAATTTCTAGACCAGTATAATGTTGTCCACAATTTGTCTTTTTTCCATGAACNCCTTGATTCTCGAAGATGATTTTTGGAAGTATATGTTAATCTTGTTTTCTATGATTTTGAACATAATTTTATATGAGGTGTTACACAACGAGATATATCTAAACCTTGATCAAGAGGAAGGGTAATTTCCTTAAGCCGAAGCAAAATAGGTCTATGATCAAAAGCATCCAAAGGGACAATTTTGGAATTGGTCGAGTAATCACTCTTTAAAAATGATCCTTGCACCAAGAATCTATCTAATCTAGTTTCTCTATGTCTGTGACCTTGTTGGTAGTTGGACCAAGTGATTTTCCTCTATTTGGATTGATATCTACCAAGTCCCAGAAAGTTATTAAATCTTCCATTTGATATCTAAGAGGATCTCTAACAATGATTCCCCCTTTTTTTTCTTTTTGACCAAGAGTGGTATTGAAGTCTCCATCCAAATGCTATGAACCCATAAAACTAACCCTCTCAAGACCGATAAAGTGTCTCAACAATCCAATTTTTCATAGTATAATACCGACATATAAACATTTACAAAATTAAAAACCTTACCCATGAGAAAATTCTCGAGACTTGTGAGTAACCAATGCAAGGAGTTATGACTGTGAATTAAATATCAAAATGAATTGTTCCAAGCTATACATATCCCTCTAGAGGCTCCTCAAGCACTTACCGCCTAAGCCTCACTATTTTTCCAAAGTTTTTACATTTGTTTAAGGCTTCATCTACCTCAATTTTAGTTTCCTGGAGTAGGAGGACTGAGATTTTTTCTTGCTTGACCAAATCCATTAATGAATCAATTTTTTTTCCTTCTACCCAATCCCCTCCAATTCCAGGAGACAATGATCATCATTTACATGTTTTTTTTTTATTTCCATCAACAAGTGGATTCAACCCACTTTGGTTCCTTGTGGTTATTTTTCCCATTAGGTTATCAATGGTATGTTGTTGACCCAACTCTATCTCTCTTTTTTTTTTTCATTTCTTCTCTTTTTTCCTTGTGTTCTTTTGTAACCATCCTCTTACGAGGTTTTCCTTTTGTGACTTGTTCTTCCATTTTTTCATCAGGTCCTCCCTTCTCATCGTGAAGAGAACTATGATGGCTAAGGGTTATTCCTGTTGCAAAATGATATTTATTTTAGGAGGGAAATTATTCTTTCTCATGATCAAGAATACTAATCTCAACAATTGGCGATGGATTATAGTCAGGGTTTTCCTCCATAATTGGTTTGATTATGGATGATATATCATTAAAAATATGGATTCCTATTGTTTCCATGGTTGGAATATTTTCACCTTGAGATAAAAGTCCATACCTATTTTTATTAGGACTAGATTTTGTTCATTATGATACATTCAGGGAGTTACCTGTGGTGCCAGTCATATGATCTTTGGATGAAACCACTTTAGATGATTTACCTTAGTCCCTTCCTTCTTTAGAGGGATGAGGAGATATAGTGGGTGGTGGAGCTTTCTTAGAATGTTGAGAGATACCTATTTTCGTATTGTTAACCTTTTTCTTTTGGACCTACTACCATTGTTCCTCCTTTTCGTGGGGCCTCTTTCTCTATTACTACATTTTTTGGGTTTTGTTTTTTTTGCAAAGTGCCTATATTCATGACATTTCCCACACTTCAATGGGAGTTTATCATAGTCCATGGGTTGAATGTGCTTCTAGACATCCAAATATAGTTGTATTTCTTCTAGTAGTCCCTTTTCCAGGTTTACTTCAACACAAATATGTGCACAGACAAGCATTCCATCTCTTGGCTCAAATTTGTCAGTATAAGTTCCTAAAGTATTCCCAATACTCATAAATATATCATCATTCTAATATTGAAGAGGAAGATGAGGCAATATTACCCATACTAGGACAATAGAGGTAATTCCATTTTCAGTACTAAAATTAGGTGTCCATCTGTTTAGATAAATCCCTTTGGTGACATAGAAGTAAGGCCCACTCCTAAATATTAAATATGTTGAACTTACGCTTATACTGAGAGGGGGGGGGGTGAATCAATATAAGATCATTTTTCATTTAATTGATAATTCATTAATCATTCATTAACTTTAAAGTGATAAATTCATGTAAACTCAAATCATGGTACACAGAGTTTAACTTGGAAACCTTTGTGGGAGAAAATAATTTTTTTTTATCTTGATGAATGTCTGTAGGCACCAAAATATTGGTACAAAGCTTGTAGGAACCAACCTACTGGAGAAACCAATCTCCTCATGTAAGCACCAACTCAACAAGATATTGTGTAGTCACCAACCTACTAGAGACACCACTCTCCTCAATTGAGCACCAACTTAACAAGATATTGTGTAGGCACCAACCTATTGGAGAAACCAATCTCCTCAGTTGAGAAACAACTCAGTAAGAAATTTATAGGCACCAATCTAATATATTCATACACATAGTAATCCTAAATTAACTTGCATGCTTCACACTTCATGTATTTCATAGTATCATCATACCCTTAACTTTCATGCTTTAATGCCTCTTGTTTTATAACATGTTAACACCAGAAGTCACCTCTGGATTGCGACCGAGGTAATCCCAGTACCCATCAATTTTATGTCACAGTGGACAGTTTAAAGATGGTATAATGGATGCAGTCTCAAGATTATATTTCTTTAACTCAGGAAATTAAGCCTAAATGCACAGGAAAGTGAGGTCTCAATCTAACTTCAGTCAGTAAGTTGTAGATAGGGTGAGTAGGCGGGAGAACTTTGAGGAGAAAGAAGAAGTTTTCTATGGACATCCGATCTTCCAGCAGCCCAAAGAGGAAATATTTAAACACAATATCTTCTTGAGATTCAAATCTCAGAGGAACCGAAAGAAACTATAACAACATTATAATCAAACATCCATCACAACACAGTCATAACAATCCATGTGAATCATTCATCATGAATCCTTTTAGTAACAGAGGCAAATGAGATGGAGTAAGAAAGTTGAATGTCATTAAATGAGAAGTCTCAAATACAAATACATAGCCAGAAAACCAAAAGCTTCATTAAAACTTTACAATCCCGGAGCTTTTCTCTACCATCGACCCTAACAAAATATGTAGAAGACTCCTATATACTTGGAGCCAAAACACAAAAGCGTTATCAAGTGGCTGCATTGAAGGCATTACATCTACATGTTTCCTGACAGATTGTGCATGCAGTCTCTGGTCAGACATAAACCTTTGTCAGATTCAATCGCGTTTCATAACAAACCTGCAGATGAGTCGACTAATTGATAGTCCTTCCCTGGGATTTCCATTTATGGTGGAAACGATGTTCAACCGCCACCACCAAACCTCAATAACTGCTTCATCGAGATTGGGGAATGCCCAAGTCAACTATGCACCTATAGGACGTGGCGTCCCTAGCACTCTACCGTATAGATCTGAGCCGGATGCTTGCGGTAAAATTTGAAAGCAGACGTGGTTGTTGACGAAGTAATTGGTGCATTCGGCATGGAATATCAGATGGGAAATGGCTAGGGGGGTGACCGTGAATGGGGAAGAAAAGATTGAGGATAGGGTGGGGACCACACAAGCAAGAGCTGAGGTGTAAGAGGATGTAGGTGATGTGGTACGAGGTGGCACAGGTGGTGTGAGATGAGAAGGGGAGATGCGACAGGTGGGATGGTGAGTGGAGGACAGGTGTGAGGGAGCGAAAGTTATAGGGGAGCGGGGAATGTGATAGACAGAGGAGAGAGATGGAGTGGGGGACAACTATCGGTGGGACAGAGCGACCACCTATCGACCTGAGATAGGGAAATTATATGCACATGCGCATATCGAGGCCACGAAAAATGGTTTGATTCTTCCCTGCTTTTTGGCTTGATGTGTGTCTCTGGATGACATGTTGCACCTCCGCAAAACCATGGTTTCTTCCCCGGTCCGCTCTACATTTTTTAACGACCGCGCATGTTGAGGCCCCGATACAATCAATGACTGTTGATCTAGGGTGCACAGATCTCAGCCGCCCAGATAGCATTAAAAATATGGATTCCTATTGTTTCCATGGTTGGAATATTTTCACCTTGAGAGAAAATTCCATACCTATTTTTATTAGGACTAGATTTTGTTCATTATGATACATTCAGGGAGTTACCTGTGGTGGCAGTCATATAATCTTTGGATGAAACCACTTTAGATGATTTCCCTTAGTCTCTTCCTTATTTAGAGGGATGAGGAGATATAGTAGGTGATGGAGCTTTCTTATAATGTTGGGAGATACCTATTTTCTTTTGGACCTACTACTATTCTTCCTCCTTTTCGTGGGGCCTCTTTCTCTATTACTACATTTTTTGGTCTTTTTTTTTTTTTGAAAAGTGCCTATATTTATGACATTTCCCACACTTCAATGGGAGTTTCTCATAGTCCACGGGTTGAATATGCTTCCATACATCCAAATATAGTTGTATTTCTTCTAGTAGTCCCTTTTCCAGGTTTACTTCAACAAAAATATGTGCACAGACAAACATTCCATCTCTTGGCTCAAATTTGTCAGTATAAGTTCCTAAAGTATTCCCAATACTCATAAATACATCATCATTCCAATATTGAAGAGGAAGATGAGGCAATATTACCCATACTAGGAAAATAGAGGGAATTCTATTTTCAGTACTAAAATTAAGTGTCCATTTGTTTAGATAAATCCCTTTGGTGACATAGAAGTAAGGCCCACTCCTAAATATTAAATATGTTGAACTTATGCTTATACTGAGGAGGGGGGGGGTGAATCAATATAATATCATTTTTAATTTAATTGAGAATTCATTAATCATTCATTAAATTTAAAACGATAAATTCATGTAAACTAAAATCATGGTACACAGAGTTTAACTTGGAAACCTTTGCGGGAGAAAACAATTTTTTTTTATCTTGATGAATGTCTGTAGGAACCAACATATTGGTACAAATCTTGTAGGAACTAATCTACTGGAGACACCAATATCCTCATCTAAGCACCAACTCAACAAGATATTGTTCAGTCACCAACCTACTAGAGACACCACTCTCCTCAATTGAGCACCGACTTAGCAAGATATTGTGTAGGCACCAACCTATTGAAGAAACCAATCTCCTCAGTTGAGAAACAAATCAGTAAGAACTTTATAGGCACCAACCTAATATATTCATACACATAGTAATCCTAAATTCAATTGCATGCTTCATACTTCATGTATTTCATAGTATCATCATACCCTTAACTTTCATGCTCTAATGCCTCTCGTTTTATAACCTGTTAGCACCAGAAGTTACCTCTGGATTGCAACAGAGGTAAGCCTAGTACCCATCTATTTTATGTCACAATGGATAGTTTAAAGATGGTCTAATGGAAGAAGTCTCAATATTATATTGCTTTAACTCAGGAAACGGGGCCAGAATGCACAGGCAAGTGAGGTCTCAATCTAACTTTAGTCAATAAGTTGTAGCAAGGGTGAGTAGGTGGAAGAAATTTGAGGAGAAAGAAGAAGTCTGCTATGGACATCCAGTCTTCCAGCAACCCAAAGAGGAAAGATTGAAACACAAGATATTCTTGAGATTCAAATCTCAAAGGAATTGAAAAAAAATATAACAACATTACGATCAAACATCCATCATAACACAGTCATAAAAATCCATGTAAGTCAGTCATCATGAATCCTTTCAGTAACAGAGGCAAATGAGCTGGAGTAAGAAAGTTGACTGTCATTAAACGAGAAGTCGCAAATACAAATACATAGCCAGAAAACCAAAAGCTTCATTAAAAATTTACAATCTGGGAGATTTTCTCTACCATCGACCCTAACAAAATATGTAGAAGACTCTTATATACTCAAAGCCAAAACATAGAAGCATGCTCAAGTGGATGCATTGAAGGAATTACGTCTACATGTTTCCTAAAAGACTGTGCATGTAGTCTCTGGTCAGACCTAAACCTTGGTCAGACACAATCACGTTTCATAACGGACCTGTAGATGAGTCGACTAACTGACAGTCCTTCCCTGGGATTTCCATTTATGGTGGAAACGATGTTCAACCGCCACCACCCAACCTCAATAACTACTTCATTGGGATCGTGGAAGGCCCAAGTCAAATCTGCACCTATAGGACATGGTAGCCCTAGCACTCTACCATCTGGATCTGAGTCGGATGCTTGCGGGAAATTTTGACAGTAGACGTGGTTGCTGACGAAGCGATTGGCACACTCAACATGAAATATCGGATGGGATATGGCTAGGGGGCGACCATGAATGGCGAAGAAAATATTTAGGATAGCATGGGGACCACACAAGCAAGAGATGAGGTGTAAGAGAACGTAGGTGATGTGGTGCAAGGTGGCACAGGTGGCAAGAGATGAGAAGGGGAGATGCAACAGGTGGGATGGTGAGTAGAGGATAGGTGTGAGGGAGCGAAAGTTATAGGGGAGCGGGAGATGTGACAGATAAAGGAGAGAGATGGAGTGGGGGACAACTGTCGGCGGGACAGAGCGACCACCTGTCAACCCGGGATAGGGAAATTATATGTACATGCGCATATTGGGGCCACGAAAAGCGGTTTGATTCTTCCCTACTTTTGGGCTCGATGTGTGTCTCTGGATGACACATTGCACCTCCCCAAAACCACGGTTTCTTCCCCAACCTGCTATACACTTTTTAATGATCGCACATGTTGAGGCCCCAATATGATCAATGACCATTGATCTAGGGCGCACAGATCTCAGCCACCCAGATCTATGGTCACGTCAACCCCGAAGAACTTAGGATAGTCGCCATTTAGTTGGTTTTAACCCCTTTTTCTCCTTTTTTCACTTAGAGGCCAAAACCAAGACAAAAACATCCCCCTTGTAGAAACATGTGATAACATTAGGCTCCATGGGGGATAGAGTCCTCCCTGCGAGGCACTAATATCTCCTTTGCAACTCCAATCGCCTTCTATTGGGTTGTGGAGTCTCCTATAAAAACAGAAACAAAAAAAGAAAAACAATATTTACAAAGACATGGGAGCCACTTATGGCTCAAATAAAGAATTTCTTCAAAAAATGCCCATTTATAGGGCCACCAAAAACTTCATCACCCTCCAAATTCTGCAACCTGTAAGTGTTGTTTGGAAACATTTCAGAAATATTTAAGGGACCAATCCAAAGGGCTTCAAATTTGGCATGTTTTCCTTTATCCTATCTGGGCGCATCCCATTTAAGTACTATATATCCTAGCTAGAAATCCTCCCTTTTCGCCTTTCTGTCAAAGGCTTTCTTGATCTTCTGTTGACACTGATGCACTTTGTCCAGTAGTTTCTCTCTAGTCTGTTGGACTCCTACTAGTTGATGAATTCTTCTGATCATATCATCAGGTTCTCCTTGGTAATCCTGAAATAATTTTTCCACAGGCAGGGCGAGTTGGCCAGGAAAAACTACATTATATCCATATACGAGTTGGAAAGCAAAGATACCTAGGGACCTTTTTGTTGTCACTCGATCAACCCACAAGGAAAATTTGAGCTTTGAATCCCATGCTTTCTTGTTGTCCTCTAGCAGTATTTTGATTATATTTATCAGGATTTTGTTAGAGGACTCTGCTAATCCATTTCCTTGAGGGTAGTAGGGGGTAGAGTGGATTAATGAAATTATGAACTGCTCACAAAACTTGATCAATGGTTCATCCTTGAAGGATACAATGTTATCAGTGATGATTCTATTCGGACAACCAAACCTTGCCATAATATCTTCAACAAAACCAATGATCACTTTATGAGAGGCGCTCCTTGTGGGAATAACTTCTATCCACTTGGTGAAATAATCTGTTGCGGTTAATATCCACCTGTGTTGACCACTTGAAGCAGGATGAATTTCCCCAATGAAGTCTAGGCCCCACTGCTGAGAGGGTCCTGAAGCTACCACATGCTTCAATGGCAGAGACTTGAGCTACTGCTTCCCAAATAATTTCTGACATTTGATGCAAGCTCTGACTTTTTCACAGACATTAGTGAATAGAGTAGGCCAAAAGTACCTAGCCCTAAGAATTTTATAGGCCGTGGTTCTCCAGAAATGATGTCCCCCACATAGTCTGTCATGAAAATCAAACATAATCTTTTGGGCCTTTTGTGGGTCTAAACATCTCAAAAGCACTCCTAGAGGGTCTCTCTAGTATAAGACCTGGTCAATATGGAAATACCTAATTTCTTTGAGCTTTGAAGCTCTTGCCTTGCTTTTCCCCATTCCATATAGAGGTCGCAAATCTTGTAGAAAACATATAATGTCTTTATACCAGGTGCATTCTGCCAATGGAGGGTTGTCCTAAGAAATTTTATTAGATGGCTCAGCTTGTTGATCTTCTGGGCAAGTGTTGATGAAATTTACCCCCAAATATTTACAATTAGATTTAACCAATAAATTGGCTAAACCCTGGACTTTAACTAGCTTGGTGGGTTTTATTTCCAGATCAAATTCAAGGATTCTGGCAATCCACTTACTCCTTCTTCCATCTATGTCAGGCTGAATGAGAATGTCCTTCACAACAACTGAAGGGACGTATGAAATAACCCTTAAATGAAGGACATAGATTCTAAAAGCCTTGAGGGATTTTACCAATGCATAGGAATGTTTCTCCATGATGTCATATTTCACCTCTACATCTCTTAGTGCTCCAACCCTTCAACGTTTTTTTTCAATAAAACAACTACCACAATATCAAAAGAAGCAAAAGAAAAATTTAGAAAATCCTTGGAGTAATCCAGACTAATAAGCACAAGTGCCTCAGTCAAGGCCTTCTTAATTTGATTGAAGGATTCTCTGGACTCAACAATCCATTTTACTTCATTCCCCTTCCCGAGCATGGTTGTGATATGCTTCACCAATTCAAAAAAATTTGAAACAAACCTTCTCAGAAAATTGATTTTGCCCAAGAAATACTGGACTTTCTTCTTGGATCTGGGAAGTGACAAGTTTTGAATAGCTTCCACCCTGCTTGAATCAACCCTGACCCCCTCAGTTGATACTATGTGTCCCAACAATTTTACCTCTTTCATGGAAAACAATGATTTCTTGGGATTTAAGGAGAGACCAAACCTTCTACATTTCAAGAAGACTTTCCTCAGATGACAACAATGTTCTTTATCAGATCTGGAAAAGATTGTTATTTCATCCAGATAGATGACCACAAATTTATCCTTCTCCCCAATGAAGGCAATGTCCATAGCTCTCTGAAAGGTTTCTCCTGCATTCATTAATCCAAAGGGCATTTTGGCATACATGAATGTGCCCTACGGAGTGGTGAAGGTTGTCTTTTCTCTATCTTAAGGAAGAACAGAGATTTGATTGTAACCAGAAAATCCATCAATCAAGGAAATCTTGGATGTACCTGTTACCCTCTGTAATATGTTTTCCATCTTTGGCAGTGGGTAGTTGTCCTTCTTGGAGATTCTGTTCAGGTTCTTGAAATCGACACAGAGTCTGATTTCTCCACTCTTCTTTCTCACTGGGACCAGGTTGGCCACCCACTCAAAATATCTCAAAGGAACAATAATCTGAGCATCCAAAAGCTTCTTCACCTCCCTTTCCATAATAGGCAGTAACATATGATTTATTTGTCTTAACTTCTGCCTAAATGGTTTGGCTTCTTCCTTTAGTGGGATCTTGTGTTCAATGCCAGTGGTGTCATATGTTCTGAGGCCTTAGTAGGTCCAAGAAAACACATCAGAAAATTATTTTAATAGCTTAGTATACTCGACCCTCTGCTCCTTTGAAAAGATGTTAGACAACTTGAGAAACTTTGGATCCTCCTCTGTGCCAATATTGCACTGAGCTACATCAGGATTATCATTCGAGATTTTACCCTTTACTGCCACATCATTTCTGTCAAATAAAATTTCCATAGGGACCAGTCCCTTTGGGATGTGATTGCTAGGCAACTGAACAATATGATGATCATAAATCTTTTTCATAAAAACATCAGCACGAGGATCAATGTCATAATCAGGATCTTGATCGATGTGTAATGCAAAAAACTCATCCACAACTTCTAGGAATCTTTTGATTTCAAGATCATCCTCAAACAACTTCCAATACTTGACATTGTCAGGTATAGAGGGCTTGTATTTCACTTCTAAATCATACCTGACATTGGGTGGAAGAGGAACTCTGAAATTGCTTGATGAAACAACCAGAGAGTCAACCATGACATTCTCTTCTCTTGGAATAAATGAAATGTTGAAAGCCAAGAAAAAATTGTCAATGAGGTCCCATACTTCATTTCTGTAACTTCTGAGTTGAGGGTGTTTGGAATGATAAATATTTTTTTATCTGTTGGACAATCAACTCAACATCTCCAAACACTGCTATCATTTTAATCCCCGTATTTTTTTCATCCCTCAAACCCAAGACAAGAGCTTCATATTCTGCCACATTATTGGTAGCTTCAAATTCTAACTTGTATGACAGGGATATAATTTCTTGAACAGGTGAAACAAGGACCACCCCAAAACCAACACCCTCCCTAGAAGAGGCTCCATCAAAGAACATTTTCCAAACAAAGGTAATTAGAGGAGAATCTTCACAAATATTAAGGGACCGTTTTCTGATTTCAAGAGGAGGTTCATGGACATTAGTGAGCTGCAATAAGTTGGATCCCAAATCAGTATCAAGGGAAAATATAGGGTGATTAGTGGGGTCTGCCTCATCACTAATAATGTAGGCCAATTGAGCTTCTCTGTACAGTCTTCTATGTTCCCCCCCAAACACGAGAATAGTAGCATATGTGAGGTCCATCTGCAATGTTCCCCCAAGCCTTTTTATCCAAGATCTTGAAAATAACATGCCAAAATTTGGGGGAACATCAACCACTACAATATCCATGAGCACAATTTTCATGGGCAGCTGAAACAAGGTCACAACCAGATCTTTGATGACCCCAAGACATTGCACCCTCCTTGAATCAAAAGAATACAAGTCATGGTATGCTTTGGTGACTTCCAGTCCTAGTTCCTCCATGACAGTTTTAGGCATGAGATTATGAGAGGCTCATGAATCCATCAGAAAATTATGGAGTACCTTATCATGTATGTTCAAGGATGTGTATAAGGGAGGGGATGAACCATCTCTATATTCTACCATGAGACCCAAGATGATTGCTAGATTTTCGTCTTACAAATTGA
The DNA here is from genome assembly GCA_009831015.1 of Picea engelmannii. Classification (NCBI taxonomy): domain Eukaryota; kingdom Viridiplantae; phylum Streptophyta; class Pinopsida; order Pinales; family Pinaceae; genus Picea; species Picea engelmannii. The sequence goes on along the minus strand of ML777754.1, from coordinate 1,252,309 downwards.
TTGAGTCTGTGGGATGACTCGAGGGTTCAGGAATCAACAACTTAGATAGGGATCTCCTAAAGTTGACATGTTTGACCAGCTCTGAAAGGGGGACATGAATCCTAATATTCTGAATTTCATGCTCAAAGTTAAAATAGGAGGGGGGCTTCCGAATTTCTCTTACCTCTGGAATGGGACCTTTGACTACTGGTGGGAGGTTATGTGTTTTCTTCTCTTTGCTGATGATTGCTGCATCATTGGCAGGATTTTCTGCTCTAGTAGGATACTTAGGAACATCAGGCTTTCCTCCTTTATTTTTGGACCTAAGGTTGTATCTATTTGGGCTATCGTTGGCCCTATCCCCTTTTCTCAACTTGTTTAATTAGATTTCCATGAGAGACTCCTCATATGCTGATTGAGTTAAGTGAGGAGAAGGGGATGTATCTTCAAGACAGTGAATTTCTGGATCGAGGTCTTCTTCTTATCCACCCTAATATATAACAAGGTTATTTTGAAGAGGGATCTGGACTTTCTGATCATACCTATCTCTGTTCCAAGGTTCTCTTTGCATAATATGAGGGGCTTTGTTATTCAACCTTCTGAATTTGCCTCTGCTATCAACATTTTGAGGATTCATGTATGTCTGCTTCCCTTCTAATTCCAACCTTTCCATTCTATCTAAAAGTGATTTTAGTAACTTGGTTACTTCGTCCATTTGAGGGGGAGGGTAAGAGGAACTGGAGGTTGAGGCTTTAGATATTCATCTTCCTCTATCAGCCTTATTCCTGAGTCGGTCCACTACCAATATATTAGACTCTACTTCCAGGGCTGCATCTTACATATGAGCCAAGGAGGTAGCTCTTCTATCTCTTAACAGAAGGCATAAGTCGGGATCAAAAGCAATAGCATAGGTAATTTTGGCAGAGGCCTCAATAGGCTTTATCTCAGTAGGGATCTTATTGTACATCTTGTTGAATATTTTGGAGAAGTCAAAGACAAACTCTCTCTCTTTTCTTTTTAGGGACCCGAAATCTGTGATATAATACATGAAGTGATTTTTATCCTGTCATTGTCTCAAGAAGATATCATCTAAAGCCTCAATCCCATCAATGGATCTAGGAGTCAGGGCCCCAAACCACTTTCCGGCTTCTTCATCAAGACTGTGGAAAAAAATCCTCATCCAAACATCTTTATTTACTATGACATAGTTATCAACATAACTATAAAAAGCTGCAAGGTGCTCCTATGCAGTGATATTTCCCTCCTCTGTGAACTTAGGAAACTGGTTAAGGTAGCCACTGACTGGGGGGCATTAAGAGGACGAGGAAAAATGAGAGGGGCGTATCTGGCATCTAGTCTAGCGTCCATTCTATTTTTGGGGGGATTAGCTCCTGCCATTAGAGTGTGAACAGGAGGAGAACTAGGAGGGGATGGATTTCGGAAATGGGAGACTGGGGGTGTGATTCTGGAAACAAAGGGAAACAACTGAGGATTTTGAGCAAAGGCCTCAGGGCTCGAGGGAAAATGGGTTTCCCTTTCTGAAAAACCAACAACTTTAACATGAGGAGGAGTAGTGAAACTAGGAGAGGGGAAATCAACAGGAACACTCCCAAAATTTAAATTTCTAGAAGCTCCAGTAGATGGTGTAATAGGAAAGTGAGAAACAACTACTGGAGAAGCTATAGGAGAAGAATGAAAATTACCAGAACCACCTAGTTCAGAAGTAGAAGTGCCCTCCTGAAGGATCCTTTTTCTTCTGATAATTTTCTCTGGATCATCTTTAGTTGTTGCTAAAGGTAGCTGTGGAGTGGACCTCGTGTGTCTACCCCTGGAAGCCACAACTGAAACAATGGAGTTGTCTCAATGGATTCACTAGGTGCACAGTTGCAATATTTGATGTACTAAGTCCTGATGCACCTTCATAACCAGTAAGTTTTGTTGTTCAATCCTAGGGAAAATGTTCAATTCGTCCTCGACAATGATGCCATAAATGTTAGCACCAGAAGTCACCTCTGGATTGCGACAAAGGTAAGCCCAATACCCATCAGTTTTGTGTCATAGTGGATAGTTTAAAGATGGTCTAATGGATGAAATCTCAATATTATATCACTTTAACTCAGGAAACTGGGCTGGACTGCACAGACAAGTGAGGTCTCAATCTAACTTTGGTCAGTAAGTTGTAGCAAGGGTGAGTGGGTGGAAGACATTTGAGGAGAAATAATAAGTCTGATATGGACATCCAGTCTTCCAGCAGCCCAAAGGGGAAAGATTTAAACACAATATCTTATTGAGATTCAAATCTTAGTGGAACTAAAAGAAACTATAACAACATTATGATCAAACATCCATCATAACACAGTGATAAAAATCCATGTGAATCAGTCATCATGAATCCTTTTAGTAACAAAGGCAAATGAGTTGGAGTAAGAAAGCTGAATTTCATTAAACGAGAAGTCTCAAATACAAATACATATCCAGAAAACCAAAAGCTTCATTAAAACTTTACAATCCAGGAGCTTTTCTCTACCATCGACCCTAACAAAATATGTAGAAGACTCATATATACTTAGAGTCAAAACACAGAAGCGTGCTCAAGTGGTTGCATTGAAGGCATTGCGTCTGCATGTTTCCTGACAGACTGTGCATACAGTCTTTGGTCAGATGTAAACCTTGGTTAGACGCAATCGTGTTTCAGAACGAACCTACAGATGAGTCGTCTAACTAACAGTCCTTCCCTGAGATTTCCATTTATGGTGGAAACGATGTTCAACTGCCACCACCCAACCCCAATAACTACTTCATCGGGATCGAGGAAGGCCCAAGTCAACTCTGCACCTATAGGATGTGGCGACCCTAGTACTTTGTCATCTAGATCTAAGCCGGATTCTTGCAAGAAATTTTGACAACAAACGTGGCTATTGAAAAAGCGATTGGTGTGCTCGGAATGGAATCTCGGATGGGATATGGCTAGGGGGGCAATCGTGAATGGGGAAGAAAAGACTGAGGATAGTGTGGGGACCACACAAGCAAGATATGAGGTGTAATAGGACATAGGTGATGTGGTGGGAGGTGGCATAGGTGGAGAGAGATGAGAAGGGGAGATGCGACAGGTGGGATGGTGACTGGAGGACAGGTGTGAGGGAGCGAAATTTATAGGGGAGCAGGGGATTTGACAGACATAGGAGAGAGATGGAGTGGGGGATAACTGTCAACGGGACAAAGAGGCCACTTGTCGACCTGAGATAGGGAAATTATATGCACATGTCCATATCGGGGCCGCGAAAAGAGATTTGATTCTTCCCCACTTTTGGGCCTGATGTGTGTCTCTAGCTGACACGCTGCACCTCCGCAAAACCACGATTTCTTCCCCAACCCACTCTACATTTTTTAATGACCGCGCATGTTGAGGCCCCGATATGATCAATGACCGTTGATCTAGGGCGCATAGATATCGGCCACCCAGATCTACGCGCCTCTTAGCTCAGTGCACCAAACAATCACGTAAACCTCGATGGACTTAGGATAGTCACCATTTAGTGGGTTTTTAGCCCCTTTTTCGCCTTTTGTCACCTAGAGGCCAAAACCAAGACAAAAACATCACCCTTGCAGAAACATGTGATAACATAACCCATACACAACTTCAAACCCTAGTTAGATTGATCCTTCATTCCTTAGTGAATCTCATAGAATCATTCCCAAAATATAATACCAAACTATAGCATCACAACCTCAAAAAAATGCACTTTGTAGCATCATAAACCTTATCTCTTTATAGTGCACCCTTAAAAGTCCAAGAAAACTACTCTTGCACACCTTCAGACCCCAAGAATAATCGTCAACTTCTCTTGTACACCTCAGACTTTATCTTCTTGCTTGGATTCTCTTAAAATGTTCACATCTATCATATAGTTATAATGTTTTTGTGCTCACTTTTAGGGCCGACCTGTAAAGACTAGCTAAGTCGACCTGAACTTTATGGTTGAATTGTCTGACAGAAAAATTAATATCTCCTCATTCCTAAGGAATTAGAGGGAGTTATATATATTGTTGGTAAAGTCTTTGAATAATATTTCCAACCATATAACCTATGCTCCCATTTGGTCTAGGAATTTAGAGTCAAAATGGATTCAAAGATAGGGTATAGAAACTTAGCATAAAAAATACAAAAACAATATTTCCAACAATATCCATCTTGCAATCTTTATCATCTTGGACATTTGTATTCTCCCCATGTCTTTGAAATCAATGAAACAATATTTCCAACAATCTCCCCCTTTGTCATTGATGGCAACCGTTAGTCAATTTTGTAATACTCCCCTTATCTGCAACTCTCCTTGTGTCTGCAATTCTTCCTCTGTTTGCAACTTCTACCCCTTTGACATCAATGGAAAAGAGATGTTCCCCCTAAGCTTGTGCTTCCCTTTACTGATGATATGAGAGAGGTATCACTCCCATACAACATTTTTCTCCTTTGACTTCATCGAGAACCTATAATACATTTTTCGAGGTTCTATTTGCATTTTCCACTAATCTTCCTAAACCTGCTTTCCTTATTTTACATCCTTTAGAATGAAATGTGAGGTCGTAACCTTGATCACAGATTTGGTTGACACTTAGAATATTGTGTTTTTACCCTTAAACATACAATACATGATATGTTTTAGTCTTTCCATTATTAATTGATCCGGATTATTTTCGGCACGAAATGAGAGCGAAGATATAATAAAGAAATGCACAGAGATATCGCAGATATTCAATAATATAACATAGATGTATCAGAGATGAAACTATAAACTCAGATATACAATAATACATGATTTCTATTAATGAAAGAAATGTATAGAGACTGTAAAAATAAAGAGTGAAAGACTCGCCAGAATGGTGGTAGCTTATCTCTGAGAAGAGATGTGACGGCTACTCGCATTCGCAAGAAGATGATTAGAATGAGGCTCTGAAGGAATTTTTACAATAAACAGGAATGCCAAAAAACCTAGACATCCAAAAACCTAAACCTAAGTGATGAAGCACCAAAAGTCATGTGGGCCCCATTTGGGTAAGTTAGTACATTAACTTCTCGGGGTCGTAACTTTTGCATACGATCTTCGTTTTAGGCGCATGATAGACCATTGGAAAGGTATCATCGAGGAGATTCATTTTGGGGGAAATATCGAAGGAATTTCCATATTTCTCCCAGTTTTCCAAAAAACATCGTTTAGGGCCTCAAAATGGCCCCGAAAGTTAAAAACTGCTAAAAATAGTAAATTACCAAAATTGCCAGAAAATTGTTTTGAGCCAATTGGAAAAGGTGGGTGGCCACCGATATTCACCTGGATCATTAATACTAACGTTAAATTTTCCAACTATCCTAGCAAAAGAATTATCCCCAAAGGTAACGTTGCCTCCTTTTTCTTCCTTTAGGATGAGAAAATTGTTCTGGGCCCGTATCATGTGTTTTGAACATCCACTATCAATGTACCATTTACTTCCTTTGTTTGAGTATACATTGCAAGTCCATGTTTTTCCTTCTTCGATTCTTCTTGCTTCCTTTTCCACACCTTTGTGTATTCTTATATATGCTTGGTAAGAGAATCTTCTTCCCTATTTTTTTTAGGAGACATTTTTATGCTACTTCTACAATCAAGTGCTATGTGTCCATAGTTATTGCACTTACAACATTCAACATTGTAATCAAGTAGGGGAGAAAATGAATTGTAGTTTCTATTAAGAAACCCATGAGAACTTATGGTATAATTATCCTTTGAGGTTTTATAAGAATCTCTATTTCTATCTCTCACATGATCACTTCTTGCATAAGCTCCATAATCTATTGCTTTATGACCAAGATTATTTCAAGAAAAAAAATCCAAGAAAGAGATTTTGGTATCGAGTTGTGAAAGGTCTTCTTGGTGGAAAAACTCTTTTGAACTCATTCTTGTGAGAAGAATCAGATTTTTGTTGGTCATCATTTCCTTTCCTAATGCTACTTTCATTGTTGATGGAGCCTTTGAGAATATTGGCATAGCTTTTAGGATTTTATTCATTTTCCTTTTTTGATGTTTTTTGACCTTAGTCCTTGCATCTCCCTCGGGGGTCTTTTGTTTTTAATCATAACCAAGACCTATATTTATGAATGGTGACCTTTGGGAACTAAGAATATTATCTAATATTTTATTATTCTTTCCTAACTTCAATCTTATATTCAATTGATCAATTGTTTCTATAGTTCGATTCTTAAGGAAACTATTTCAACTTCTAGCTTCTCGCATTTTTCTTCCTTTTCTTTCAACTGGCTTCTCACCACTTCTTCTATAATTTTTATCTCTTCTGGTTGAGTCTTCAAGATGATACATGTTTTTTATGTTTCATCCAAATCATGATCCTTCTTTTAATATTTCTACAATTTATCTTTCTTCTTTTTATTCTTTCCCCCGAGTCTATCTATTTCTTCTAAGGCACTAACGAGTTCTTCTTCAGGATTCACTTCCCCATAAATGTATTCTTCTTCTGAATCTGATTTTTCTTTCTAGTTTTCTTCATTTTCTTTATCATTAGACTTTGTATTCATGGCTATGAAACATATCATTCACTTTCTCCATATGAGATATTGTCCTCTCTAGAGTAGAAACTCATCTTCTTAGTATATTTTCATGATTTGTGTCTATATGGTTTGTTTTTATTGTTATGTTCTTATTTATCATTACTAACGTCATCATAATTGTCTTCCCTTTTTGCATGTAACACCCTCATTTATAATCCTTGTTTTAGTGATGTGCAACTAAATGTGGTGCATGGCCACGAGCCCGAATATGTAATTTGTAAAGATTGTATATGATCGAAATAATAAAATAAAGGTGACACTAGTTGCAGGTGGACACAGACAGAGTAATTGGGGGCTAATTTTCCACAAGATAGGGGAATGTCTAGGAATTTCTAAGAAATGGATCCAAAGGGGGGAATTATTTATGAGTATTAATTCCAACCCTATTTCCTAAAAATATTACTTTGAGTAAACCTTTCTAATTTCCTTTTGAGTGTATGAGAGCCCAATCATTAAACACATGTAAGAGGGGTTGGTGGGAAAAGTCACATCCCATAGTTATGACAACATGGGGGGTAAGTACAATCAACTTTGGGGAATGTGATTCAACTCTCATGGGTAAAAGAGAAATTCAAGTGGCCATTGTGGATAGTTTTTGCATGCAAATTTTGGGAGCAGCAAGGGAGTGGAGAGCACTAGAGCTTGAGGGCATCCATAGTAGGTATTGTGGGTAGATTTTTGGAGTTTTTGTTGCATGAGAAAGTGGGTTTTTAGGCCTGTAGAGAGGGAGACTTTTGAGTGAGTGAATTTCTCTTGAACGGTGGGATATTTTGTTATTTTTCTTGGGGAAACTAGCATCCTTGGAGTCCCCAACATTAGAGATTCCTATACAACCTTGTGTTTGATCCCTGGAGGGAAGAGGGAAGGTCTAAGGGACTATGTGCAGTGAAAGGGGATCCTGATTCCCTGGGTTGCATAGGTTGAGGGGAAGAGCGTTGGAGGATTGGAAGAGTTGTTAGAAAACTAGTTGGTTGTGGGAGTGAATTGGGTTGTGAGAGAGACACCCTCTTTTGTGGAATCGTAGCCCCAACTCAGGGGTGACTTGTTGTTGAGATTTGGAGAAATAAATCAAATGTTGGGAGGAATTTATGTTCCCTATAGCCAATTGCTCATTTTTTGTTAAAATATAAGTGATTTTATCTTTGTTTATCAATTTAATTCATGGGTTTTTATTGTTGTGCATGAAATCTGAGTTTATAGCAATTTATATGTTGTTATGTGAATGATAAATGAATTGCATTCATGTTTAAATAGTGTTGTTAGATGTGTTTAATATTATGGTATCAAAAAACAAATTATGGGTTATGTAGTGGGGACACTATAGATTGGTATCAGAGCTCTAGTTTCAACACCAAGCTTGTATGGGTCTGCTACAACAACCAAACTAAAATTTGCATGTAGTTTTTGGGTAAAAAATTGTTTTTCCCATCCATGGAAATTTGGGGTCAAGGCCCTAAGTTTAAGTTTTTGTACATTATTTTTCTTTTGTGGGGTGTCGATTTGGCCCCTAAGTCAATTAAATTTGGCTCAAAGGGCCAATTCAGGCATTTTCACGACAGTCGCGAACCTGAAAAATCATGAATTTTGGTTAAGTGTCAAAATGTTGGGGCCACTGATATAGTATGTATAAAAAAAGAACAAGTTTTCATCATTGATACATCGATGAGGGAGCACTTAGGAAATCGTCAAAAATAAGTTTCGATGAAGAAAGAGAAATTTCCACTGCAACATTGGAGGGAAATAATTTTTCATCATCGATACATTATGTATCGATGAAGAATGAAGATCTTCGTCAATACACCCATGTGGAAAGAAGTTAAGTTGTTGATGAAGGAAGAGAATTCATTGACGAGTAAGAATTTTTCGTCATCAATATACCAGTGATAAAACATTTTTCGTCGGTGATAAAAATGTTTTCATCGCTGATACACCAGTGAAACAAAGTATTTCACCATTGATACATAGGAGAGAAACAATGTTTCATTGATACATTGGCAAGAAAGGGGGAAATTCAACGGTACAACATGTATCAACTGATGATGAATCATGCACTGATACATTAGTGAGGAAATAAATTGTGTGTCGATACGCCAGCGAGGGAAAGTGATCCCGACATTGATACATTGGTGACAATTTTCTTTTGATCATCGATAAAGATGAAATAAGAGAAGAAGAAGAAAAGAGAGAAGAGAAAAAGAGAGGAAGGAAGAAGAAGAGGAAAAGGGACGGAGAAAACTAGTTTTGGGCATAATAGGAGCATTTCAACTCAATTTTGGATTAAATTTTAGGTGTCTATCCACAGTGATGAGGGGTACAAGAATGCCAGTGAGGGTGAGGGTGAGGGTGAGAATTTTATAGATACCTCAAAAAGAAGGCATGAATATTCCCATTTGGTAACCAGAGTATAGATAAGGGTGAGAATTTTATAGATAGCTCAAAAAGAAGGCATGAATATTCCCATTTGGACTCTTAGTAAAATTCAAAGGGGTGTGGCGTGGAGATGCTAAAATAGGGAAAAACCCACTATTTATGGGTGCATTAGGGGGATTTTTGAAAACCTCGATGCAAGAAAAGGGACCCTAGATCATTTTTCCAAAAAAAATTATTTACTCAACTTTTTGTTTAATCATCAATCCAGACAACTTTGTCTTGAGGGTATTTTTTCCAGTTTTGCTCCGTCTGGGAGATAGTCATTTTTGTCCAAAAATTTTAAGTTTGGAAGAAATTCAAAAGGACAAAATTGACAAATCTAGATTGATGCACAAGTCAATTGGAGTGTTAGATTACAAATATGAGAGTTGTTGTGTATTAAAATCATGAATTCTATCAGCGCTCGATCTAAAAAAAATTCTTATTCTCGCCATATTTTCTTCTACAACAAGAAAAGTCAGCGCCTGAGATTTTTGGCACTATTAAAAATAGGTGCAAAAATAAGTAAAAATGTTGATTTCAGAAATCCATAACTCTCAGTTCATAAATCAGATTGATGCATGGGTATTTCCATAAGAAAGATAATTCATAAGGGGATATGTTTGAAGGTTCATAGTTCATATTTGTTTAGCAATGTTCCTTCGAAAATCCAAGAAAAAGGGGTATGTAGCTTAAATTCATGACAATTGTATAATATGCTTAGCTCTAAAAAATAATTGTTACATGCACTTTCCTTTTAGAATTAGAGGTACAGACCACATATCTGGTCACTATATAAGGACTAGATATATGGATTATGCTCAAGGTTCTTACAGCCATGAGGATGAGATATGAGGTCTACATGTCAGCATGGGGAATGCAGAGACTGAGTCTAATGGGCATAGAATTAAAGTGGAGCCAATAGAGTTAGTTGAGACTATGTGAAGCCTGTAGAAGGAAGTGAAGAGCTACAGAGCAGAAAATGAAAGGATGATGAGGGATCATGAAGAGATACTACATAGTCTGAATATGTTGCAAAAGAAAGTGAATAAATATTCTGGCATAAAGCAAGCATCTGTGCAAGGAAAGCAACAACATCTAGATCTCATGACCATGGGGGATCTAGGTAGTCAAGGAGTATGAGTAGACATCATCATTTTCATTTACGGGGACACTCTATCAAAAGGGAACATGCACATTCAAAGTCAAAGAGCAGTCCCAGTGTGTCCTCTATCAAAAATCATAGAAGGACTCCTAAGGAAAATATTTTGCAAGGGGAGCTCAGGAAAATAAATCCACCATCATTTTTCGGAGAGAATAGGATGGTAGAAGATGTTGAATCCTAGTTACTGGGAATGATAAAATATTTCTAGTTGCATGATTATCCATCACATTTAGAATCTAGGATTACATTCTACGATATTCAAGGAAACGAATCTATGTGGTGGGATCAACTCAAGCAGGTCAAGCACATTGATGAAAATATAATTTCATGGAATCGATTCAAGAGATATTTTCAGCAACAAAACTTGTCAAACAATTATTATGAGAATAATATGAAAGAGTTCTTTGAACTCAAGCTTGGTAGCATGACTATGGATGAATATGAGAAGAGGTTCTTTGAGTTGTTGAAGCATGTTGGATTCATAGATGATGAGAAGGTCAAATACAAAGGTTTCTAAGTGGGTTACCCTCCTTCTATAGTGACAAGATACAATATGATAACCCCGGGACTTTGGAGGAGGCCATAAGGAGAGAGAATAATCTTTATGAAGAGATCAGAGGAAGGCCAACTTTCCAAAAGGCTTGGGATGACAAAAAAGAAATGAAATATGGATCATAGAAAGAAAGGATTGAAGTTGCCTTTCATTAGGAACAAATCTCGAGCATACTATTAAGGAAAATCAACACAAGGTGAACATAAAATGACACATTCCTTGGGGAAAAGGCCAAGGCAACATCCTATAAAGTGTTGGGGATGCAAAGGAGATAACTTGTATAAGGATTTCCCTCACAAGGGAGATAGGATGAGGACTATGCATAATGTTCACAAAGTTGATACAGTGGAAAACGTGGGCAGGAGTAGGCCAAGGATTTATGCAGCCTTGGATAACAGAAAAGAAGGCTACCAATCTTACATGATTGAGGTAGAAGGTAAGATTGATAATCATTCCATATCTATTTTGATTGATTTTGGAGATAGTCATAGATATATAGATCCAAAAATGGTTGAAAGGTTTGAATTGAAGGGATGGAATCATGAAAAGTCTTTGGTGGTTCAGATAGCCACTAGAACCAAGAGGAAAATCAATTAACTTGAAAAGGATTGTTCAATTAGCATGAATGGATCTAACACTAAGGTATATTTAAACATCATACCACTTGGGTCATGTGATCTATTAATTGGTATGGATTGGCTAGACAAGCATCATGTTGTCCTAGATTTCTACAACAAAGATTTCACATTCCCTTATGATGAAAGGAATTAAAGGACGTTGCAAAGTATTCCAATACCTATATCTGTCAAAGAGATTTCAGCATTGCAGCTGAAAATATTTTTTGGGAAAGGATGCAAAATATATGTGACACATATGGAAGAGCCAACAAAAGATAAGGAGCCAAGTATCTAAGACTATCCAATACTAAAGGAGTATGAATATGTCTTTAGGGAGTTGTCAGGAATCACGTAGGATTACCACCAAAGAGAGATATTTATTTATCTATTGAATTAATGCCTAGAGTTTCCATAGTGTCCAAAACTCTCTATAGAATGAGCACACCAGAGCTGAAAGAATTATAGATGTAGTTGGAATAACTATTGAAGAAGGGGTACATACACCCAAGTGTCTCACCTTGGGGTTCCCCAGTGCTCTTTGTGAAGAAAAAGGATCGAACTTTGAGGTTGTGTATTGAATTCATACAACTTTATAAGGTAATGGTAAAGAACATGTGCCCTCTACCATGGATCGATGATCTTTTCGATCAGCTAAAAGGAGCAAGCATATTTTCCAAGATTGACCTAAGGTCAGGGTTACCGTCAAGTGAGAATTAGAGAAGAAGACACCGGCAAGACAACATTTCGAACACGGTAAGACCATTATGAGTTTGTGGTGGTATCGTTTGGCTTGAAAAATGCACCAACTACCTTGATGTGTCTAATGAATGGAGTGTTCAAATATTTTACCTGGACAAATTCATCATTTTCTTCTTGGATGATATTCTTATCTATTCCAAGACAGAGGAGGAGCATGAGAAACATTTGAGGATGGTTCTACAAGTGCTAAGAGAGAACCAATTGTATGCCAAGCTAAGAAAGTGAACTTTATATGCAAGGAAAAATCATTATTTTGGCCACATCCTCTCGAAGAACGCATAGCGGTGGACCCTGAAAATATTGAAGAAATTAAAATTTGTTCAGTGCTAAAGAATATTTCAAAAGTGATATCCTTTATGATATTAGCTAGATATTATAGGATATTCTTTGTAGGTTTGTCTAAAGTGGATAATCCAATCACTTCGTTGTAGAATAAGGGAACAAATTTTGAATGTACTGCTAAGTGTGAAGAGAGTTTCCAACACTTAAAGGAATTATTGATCAGTGCACCTATTCTAAAAGTTGCAGATATGGATGAACATTTCATTGTGTGCACACATGCATGCAAGGAAGGACTTGGTGGAGTCCTTATACAGAATGGGCATCTCATATGCTATGAGTGAAGGAAGTTGAAGGAGCATGAATTAAATTATGTTACCCATGATTTAGAGTTAGAAGCCATATTTCACGCCTTAAAAATTTGGAGGCATTGTCTCATGGGAAGAAAGTTTGAGATGAAGAAAGATCATAATAGTTTGAAACACTTGTTTGATAAGCCAACACTAAATGCTAGGAAAACTAGATTGCTAGAATTTCTCAGTGAATATGACTTTGACATCAAGCATATCAAAGGAAAAGAGAATAAAGTGGTTAATGCACTTGGCATGAGGGTGCATGAAATGAGTGTTGCAACCATCATCATGTATTTTTTTGATTTAAAAAGTAGAATTTTGGAAGTGAAAACATCAAATCAACATTATGCACAAGTTACAGAAGGATTGTAGCAAGAAAATGTACCATTGAAGTTTAAAGAGTATAGGTTGGAAGAGGATGGAATCCTGTTGTTCAGGGACAAAGCTTATGTTTCTAACACTTGAGACTTGAGAAGTTTAGTGTTAAATGATATGCACAATGTACCATATGCTGGACATATGGGGTATCGTAAGACAATTGTAGTAGTGATAAGATAGTATTTATGGCTGGGAATGAAGAAGGATGTGGCTGCTTACATAGTCAGGTGCATGGAATATCATAAAGTGAAGACCGAGCACATGCATCCAATGGGATTGTTACAACCATTGCTCATTCCTGAATGGAAATGAGAGGTAGTTACAACATATTTTATCACCAAGTTACCAATAAAAACAAGTCAACATGATTACATCATGGTAGTGGTGGAAAATCTTACAAAGGACGCACATTTTATTTCGGTGAAGAGGATTCACAAGGCAGCCAACATTGAAAAGATTTACATGAAGGAAATTTATAGGATACATGGTATTCCCAAGGCAATGGTTGTCCGACAGTTGGCTTAGGTTGATGGATAGTTGGTATGGATTGTTGGTTGTCATTGATATCAACAATTGGAGAGTGATATTGTGTATTGATTTCAACCTTTATTGATTGATGTCAACCCTTGGAGAAAGTCCGGTAGTGAATTCCAGTAGCACAAAGGTTTGGGTAATGGAACCAAGGTTGTTTCATGTATAATGGTATGAGTTTTAATATATTTGAATGTAATAATATTCTATATGGATAGTACATTTCATTCCATTTCCGGTGGTATGTGGAACGTCACATACCTCCTCATGGTTAGAGATTTATGGCCATGAGAAGTTGGAGAACCCAGGTTTGGGTAATGGACCCAAGTTTGTTTGATGGATAATGGTATGAGTTTTGATATATTTGCAGGTAAGAATATTCTATATGGATAGTACATGTCATGCCATTTTTGGTGGTATGTGGAACATCAAATAACTCCTCACGATTTGAAAGTTATGGCCTTACAAAGTTGGAGGACCCTCATATGTTGGCTTGAAGCCCCAAAAGGTCAAAGAAGTCAAAGAACCCGCAAAGAAGAAATTATTATTTAAATGCTAAAGTAAAGTGAAAAAGTCAAGAAGGATTATTTAAATAATAAAGTGAAGTGACAAAATCAAAGAAGATTATTTAAATGATAAAGTGAGGTGACAAAGTCAAGGAGGAACATTTAAATGATATAGTAATGGAGAAATTTCTAATTATGGAAAGTGGTTAACCCTAAAAATGAGGAAAATAAGTTAAGTGACCTATAAATGGGTTAAGTGACCTAGAAATAGGTTAAGTGACCTAGAAGATGGAGAATATAAATAAGAGGTAAAGCTCTCTCATTTTATATCACACTTGTATTGAATATCTATAGGTGACTAAGGTAACCAAGGGATATCTAAGCCAAATTTCAGAGGGAAGGTGAAGAAAAGAAGGTCGGAATTCAAGGGAGGATAAATTATTTTGATGATGCCTTCTAAGGTATGTTATTTACAGGTCATCTCACCATTTTCACAATAACTTTTTTTATAGAATGTTTCAAACCGTAAAATTGCTCTTCCATTGAGGAAACATATCCAAGTATCTATGGTAAAAAATTCATCTTGTGGGTCGTTTTATTTTTGGAGTTACACTCCGTGGAAAATAGTGTTTGTGGCTAGTCCCAAAACTAGTCTAAAACAGGTGTTTCGGGTAAAACAATCATAACTTCTTCATAACAGATCCCAATTAATTAAGAAAAAATGTGTTGTTTATAGTACAATATGTAGTATGTTGTGTAACATTTTCAGATATATTCAACAAATATTATGTGTGGATCACTCTCTACAAGGTCGCTCTCTAGAATAAGCTATAATTCAACAAGGTATGCCATTTTTTCTATAACTCATTTTCTAAGAGGTTTCAAGTAGTGAAACCTGGAAGAATTGCATAAAACACATTGAAGAAAATTGTGTATCATTTTCATATATTTATTCATTACAAGTACATAGTTATGATTATTTCAAGTTATGGTTTTTGACTAATCCAAAACTAGTCATGTGAGACAAAAGAAAAGTTTGATGAAAATGCTAGTCTCTTGTTGTTAAAGTTTAAGAAGGTTTGAAGGTATGTGATCATATACAGTGGGTCTATTATACAAATCATATTTGGATGATGAAATTGATGAGGGCTTTTGGTTGAGGTATATGTTGGGTACATGGTTAAGACAAGTAGTTGATGAGTTGGCACATACATGAAGTGTATAGTTGATGATGATGGTACATCTTGATGAGTCATAGTTGATGAGTAGTTTATACATGATTGGTACATACTTGGTACATAGTTGGAGGTACTTGTTAGAAGTATTTTTGACACATGGTTTATGGATGATGTAGCATACTTGTATTGGTATATTATTAGAAGCACATATTGATCTTGGTGATTATTATGAGTTGTTGTGTTATGCTTGGTTGATGCACATCTTTGACATTTGTCTTGGTGACTGATCTTGGTGAGTAGATTTAATTTGGATGATAATTTTGATGAGATAGGTTGTTTGGTCAGGTTGTTGTGACATGTTATTTGTACAGGTTTGGTGCATGGTTAATGCACTTTTTCATGGTACTGATTGAGGTATAGGTTGTTGCATGGTTGATGCACTTGTTTATGGTACATGTTGATTATAGGTTGATGCATGGTTCAGGTTATTGGTACAGGTTGTTTGGTACAGGTTCATTGGTACAGGTTTATAGCAGTATATCTCGTAGTGATAGTGTGAAAATGGTTCCATCATTCTACTTATATGTTAGGGAGGTTGGACAAGGCAAGGACAGGTGGTTGTAGCCACCTTCTGGTTGTAGCAGAGAACGTAGGGGGTTGTAGCCTCCTTCTGGTTATAGCCAGAGAATTGGGGAGTTGGAGATTCCCTCAGGTTGTAGCCTGAGAAAGTAGGGGGTTGGAGCCTCCTTCCAGTTGCAACTGGAAAACAAAAGAAGTTGGTGCTTCCAATGAATGTAATTCTTGAAGACATATAATAAAAATCATTATGTGGTTTTCTCCCGCTTTGGGTTTCCACGTAAAACACTATTGTACTGTGTATGTGTATGATTTTTCATTTGTTCATTGCTTATTTACTCTGCAGTTATTGGATGATAATGTTACATTGATATAACACTTGGATTATATGGTTAAAAATGATTAAATTTATCTATTACTAATTCACTCCCCCTCTCAGTAATCCAACAATTGGTATCAGAGCGAGGTTCCTTTAGTAAACAGTTTAACCACTGGAAGGATATCATGGATTATTTTGAGAATGGAGTACCAAAGTTTAATGGGCATAATGGTTTTAAGTATGAGATGTGGAGCAGAAGGATAGAAGTATTTTTACAAGCATAGGGACATTATATTTGGCTATCAGTTGTTACAGGATATGATAGTTGAAAAAGGGCAAGGACTGCAACCAAGAAGGAATTGAAGAAGAATAACAAAATAACAATGGATTTCATCTGGGAAGGATTACCTAATCCAGTAAGAGAAAAGGTTGGTAAATGTTCATCAGCCAAAGAAATTTGGGATAAGTTACATGACATATATTATTCACCCATCGTAGATTTAGAAAATTCCAAAGAAGATGCAAATACAAAACAAGAAGGAAGATTCTCATCATGTCAGATAGATTCAAAAGAGGAAGAGTATGAAGAAGAAAAAGTTGATTACAAAGAAAAATTGATCAGTGCAATTAAATATCTAAGGAAAGAAAGAGAAGAAAACAAGTCATCCAAGAAAGAATTGATGATGCAAAAGAAACGTGTTCAAGGTTCCGAAAGATATCAGCAGGTCATAAAGAATTTAAGAGATCAACTAGAAGAGGCCAGAAGAATTGAAGAAACTCTAGAATATCAAAAGAAATGTTTAGAAGCCAACATAGCAGCACAAAAGGAAGAAACAGAAAAGAGAGAAAAGATACTGATGGATCATCTCAAGGAAATAACCAATGACTTAAACCAAATTGAGGAAGATTTTGGTCAAGAAGAGAGAAGACTGGAAGAAGAAATAATTACATTGAAAATCCAACTTCAAGAAGCAAAGAGAATAGAAGAGGTCATGAAGTCTTAGATAATGAAGAAAGAAGAAGAGGTTGAGAATATTGAAGAATAAGTTGTCACACTAAGATTCAAAATCATCAATCTCAACAAGAACGTCAAAGAGACAAAAACATCCACATCAGTTGTAGAGAATGAAGAGAATCATTCTATGTTGCTAGAAAAGAAGAATGAAGAAAATAGAAAGAGTTATGTAGAAGTACTCAAAGGAAGGAATCATGGTCAACCAGAATCTAAGAAAACTATTGAAGATATATCTTCAAGAAGACCATCCATGTTCAAGCCACAAAGAATATTCAATCATGATCATGATCAGTTAAGGAAAAAATTCAGAAGGACTACGCCACAAAGAAGATCATTCACTCCCAGGTATGCAAATTTATTTTATGGTCATTGTTTTTATTGTACTAACTTTGGACATAAGGTTGCAGATTGCAGAGATTATAAAAGAAATGTTCAAGCAAGAAGTGCCTATGTGGTCACACGTAACATTGAGTGTTATAAATGTCATAATGCAAGATACCAGATATATAAAATATGCAGAATAGAAATGAAATGCTAGAAATGACAGAATAATAGTAAAATATCCAGCATAATCTTCACAATACACAGAAATGATATACGAAATAGCAACATAAATAGCACTTTGAATCAGA
>ML777754.1:1218614-1229569 GCA_009831015.1 Picea engelmannii | reverse complement strand
TAAGGAGGATAGACCGTACCCTTAGCCGTACTACCCGACTACCCAGGTACTAGAGAGTATCTTCCCGAGTGTTGTTCTCGGTGACACTATAGCAGTCCGGCGGCCGATAGGTTTACCTACAGAGGGCTTCAGGAAATCTAGGCTGGTTCGTACACAGGTGTTGTCTAATGCGCTACCACTTGAAGGGGTACCAACAGGGGTTACAAGAGTGGCCAACAGATGTGCGCTTAAAAACCACTTGTATTTCCTGCGTGTATGAATCCCTCAACCGCGGGTTTATGCACGTAACAACAGATCTCTATGGCTTAAAGACGCCAGAATACATCTCTACCCTGGAAAAAAAATACCCACAAATTCTGCCAAGGAAAGTGCTCTGATACCACTTGCAAGATACCAGATATATAAAATATGCAGAACAGAAATGAAATGCTAGAAATGACAGAATAACAGTAAAATATCCAGCATAATATTCACAATACACAGAAATGATATACGAAATAGCAACAGAAATAGCACTTTGAATCAGATAGCAATGTTCACAAGCCTCTTCGAGGGGGCAACCTCCAGTCGAGCAACACTCTGTTACAATAATATCCAAGCTAGGGTTTTTCATACCCTCGACCCTTATTTATACTACATATGTCTATTAAGAGAAGCATCTAGAGGAAGATCCTTCTAGAAGCGGAAGCTTCTATTAGGTCTTCTTACATCCGCCTTATTCTAATTTATTGAAAGGTCTTATTAATATTGACCTTTATTACATCCGAATACATTGATCTACCTATGTGCGGGTTAGGACCTTAACACATAACTATGGACACATAGCTAGTGATTGTATAAGCATGATCGATACTTCCATGAAAGAGAATACTGATATTAGATATAAGAAAGTATGGATAAGAAAACAAGAAGAACATGTGAACAAAGACCAGGTACCAGAGATCGCAAGATTGGCAATAAAACGAGATGAAGAAAATTCTACAGAGAAAAAGAAAGATGTCAAATAAAGAAAGGTTTGGAAAGTAACTGTGATGACAGACATCAGATACATCCGCTCACAGGATCATTCAATCAGTTCATGAGCCGAAGAAGCTCATTTGATTCCCTTCTGGAATCTCTGATGAAACCTGATCCACAGGTCCTGCCCTTTTCCCACACGACTCTTCTGCACTCAACCGTGATCTTCCCCGACTTAATTTTGGGTTTCAGGATTCCCTGATCCCCAATGTCACAAGAACCACTGTCTCCGCGATCTCCCGATCTCTGAAGTGATAAAACACCTCAGTCAACGACTAGCCCTCAGGGTTAAGTATTGTTCCACATGACCACTTCACATATGACCGCGGCTCTATTTCAAGGTTTTGCAACCCAAGCACTCAAGCTCTCATCCTCTGGACCCCCAAAATACCGATATGTGAAATCCTAAGTCGGTGATTTCCCGGTCTTCTACTTCTTCGCGATTTCAGACTTTCAAATGCCGAAAATCACAGACTTCTTGTCCACGGGATCTCCGATCTTACGAATCCCGATTCTCCGATGTGACGTCAGCTAGGCCCACAATGGAACTTTCCACCTCTTCGCGATTCCTAGTGCCCAGATCTCCAAAGTGGATGATCACTTGACACGCATCCTCCCACAACCGGACGACTCAGATCAAATCTCGCTAATTCAGGGTTTTCGATGTCGAGCGACCAAACTCGTGTCCTCGAGATCCCCGATATCCCGGGTGCTGATATCCCGATTAGCTGCTCTCGTCCGGACTTTCACCTCGGCTTTTCATGAAGGCTTAACCCTCATGCCATTCTCGACAGATCTAACAGCTGTCGGGTTCTCCGCTCCAATATCCGACGGCTCAAACCTCATCTATCCTAGGTGCTTCTCCTGCTCATTGCTAGATGTAGGAAAACTTCAGCGATCCAGATCTTCTGACTGGATCCGATGGCGACTGGGCTCCTCCAAGCTTCTGCATGTCCTTCCTAGACTTGGAAGAATTCCAAGTATTCCAAAGGCTTCAACCTTTTCCCTGTCCCTTCTTTCAAAGTCTTCGACTCTGAACTTCACCACACGCATGGAAACGCTACTCCTCCTGATCTCTTCTCCCGATCCTTAAATTATTTTGAAGTCTACACTCTTGTAGAGTCTTGACATACACACAAAGGTGCTATCCGCCCTAATCTTTTCTGTAGCTTCGACCTCCAAGGAAACTTGTCCTTTCCCCTTTCTCCCTCAGATGGAGAATTTGGATGCCCTCCTAGCACTCCATCTACTCAAGCAACCTCTTGCTGAGTCTATCAGGTTGTTCAACAACCCTGTGTATATGCTCAATGCCCACCTCGAAGAACCTCTTGCAGAACTCCTCAGATATTCTGTTTTCTTCTGAACTCAATAGAGTTCCTTCTGTGTGCTCTGGCACTTACTCAACGCTCTCCTAGCGGAGTGTCTTCTCACATAACGTCCAAAAGTTCTATCCTTTTTCTGTTCAGTTCATACGCCTTCTCAATGCCCTTCTGGCAGAGCTTCACAGAAATCCTCAGAGCTTCTGTCTGCAACTGTGTATCCCCTACACAGCCTTGCCTCCAGGGTGTTTGGAAAACTTGAGGTATTTCCTGAGTTGTTGATTCCAGTTCTTGTGCCGCAACACGTCTTTGTCTGAACCCGCAGTATTCAGAAGTACTTCAGTGCACTGGTATTCAGAGACCGCAGTGCTCTGTCACGCCCTCCTAGCATGAAACCTCAAAGACCTTCACCTGGAATCAACCATACTCCTGCAAACGCATAAGCATAACACACACTCACAGCATATAAAGAACACTCACAGACATTCATTTAATACATAGTCATGCAGGAAAAAACTGCTATTTGTATTAAATATGGAAAACGCTTGTATTTACAAGGTGTTCCTGAGCACGGCCTGTAACAAGGTCTCGGCTCCTCCTTTTCTTATCTCTACTCATAGACCCTCTCTCGACTAACCCTACTATTCTCCCTAGCTCTTGCTAGCTCACCCATACCTACAATGAGATACTAAATCTCTTCTTTTACCTGAGGGCTCTTCGAGCTGCTCCCTCCAATCTACCTACCCTACTCAATTACATTGAATGGGTTGTCTAGTCCGTTATCTGGATCTAGATATCAGCCTTACAATAATTTAAAGGCCTATCTACTCTACGCCTGCACAAAGGCACGACTTCACAACTCAACAGCTTAAACATTTAATTACATTCAATTTAAATTTTAAATGAGGACTGCGCCTCTCTTCATCACACGATTTGAATTCACTGATGTGGTTGGCTGGCTGGATGGATGACGTGGAGAGATTCTCCTGCATCATACTCCTCAGCTACAAAATTCATGAGCTCCTGCTCATGAGATTCCCATCTCAGCTATGGAAATCCTCCTGGATCCCAAATCATCCTCTGGAGTTGTTCATCTGCTCCACCTCCCTGCTGCTGTTGTTGCTTCTGCGCTGTTTCTGCTTCCTTCTCTCTGCTCAGCCTCTTCTTGCTGACAATTTCTACTGACCTTAACATCAGCTCGTTGATCTCCTTGATCACTTCATCCAGCTGCTCTAATGTCTGGCCCTGTTCATGCAGTCT
Source organism: Picea engelmannii (assembly GCA_009831015.1). NCBI lineage: Eukaryota > Viridiplantae > Streptophyta > Pinopsida > Pinales > Pinaceae > Picea > Picea engelmannii. The sequence goes on along the minus strand of ML777754.1, from coordinate 1,225,973 downwards.
CCTTAGCTGCAAAAATCCTCGGCACATGATCATATCATCATGATCTCCCATGCCTTCTTCATCAACTTCCAACTTCACCCGTTGGATGTGCATGCCTTGCACTTTCACCCTCTTCTCCAGGGCTTCAAATTGTTCATACAGATCAGCCAAACTAATGTTGTTTGTTTCTTCTTCTTCTTCTTATGCAAACTCCCATGTTGCAGTCTTTTCAGTCCCCTAGATGAAAATATTGAGCCATTCCTCAGAATGCTCATCATCCTCTCCTACTTCTTCTGCTGTCAGCTTCAGTACTACAACTTCCTCAGCTTCCTAGCTGAATGCATTGAGACACTCCTCAGAATACTCATTTTCCTCTTCTGCTCAAGCAGCTTCAGATATCTGCTCCAATTCTTCGGTGACAGTTTCAGCTAGCTGTCCTCCTATTGTTGCTGCATCTGCAACACAGATTTCTGCCTCCTCCTGGGCAAGTGGTAGGAATATATCAATTCCCCCAATCATTATAAGGCTCCTTAGATCGGCCTCTCAGATGGTGAAATTTTTTAACTTGTCATCATCTTCATTCACATGGCTTGGAAAACCACATGAATCTTCATCCTCTGTCAGCTACACCTGCTGATCCAAGTCCACCTCTGAGTTTATGAGACTCTCAGATAGTCTCATCTGCTCATCCCTGCCCACCTGGAAATATAGGATGCTTCCACTAGCCTCCTGGCAGTCTTCGAGATCCCACAACGACCTCATATCATTGCACAGCTGGCAATGTGAAATTCCTTGGCTGTCCTCATGACAGTCTCTGAGATCTTCAACCGATCTCAACTCCTTGCCCACCTGGAAATTTGGAATTTCTTCTCTGCCCTCCTGGCAGTTCTTGATATCTTCAGCTGATCCCATTTTATTCTCTTCACTGAGATCTCTCCCAATCTTCGGTTCACATATCTGAACCATCTCCTCAGGCCCGTCGAGGTTTTCAGTATGCCTCAACCATCCTTTTAATAGTCTACGCTATCTTCTGTCCATCAACTTATTGACTGGCCATTTTACCTTTGGATTCTTCAGGGGCCATTCATATACCCATCTCGTCTTGGGGTTCTGCTGCATCCGTAGTTCAAGCTCTTCCATTCTTTCCTTGATGTCGGCAAGTTCCTTCCCCCTTTCAGCTGTACTCAACAGCTCTGGGTTTTTCCTCCCAGCATACCTACGACCTTCAGTAGCCATGGTGATGTCTCTGTCTGCTCTCCTGGAAAATCCACTGCTATCACTCTGCAACCCGAGTGTTTCCAGCTTCATCCTACAGTCCTCCTGAATTTCTATGGACTGTTACCTACCTGTGAACAATCCTTACAGATTCTTCAGTGCTCTGTCTTCTTTTGTCTTCTCCCTCTTCTTGAAGTATACAAACAGAGTTCAGGCTCTGATACCAAACTGATGACAGACGTCAGCTACGTCCGCTCACAGGATCGTTCAATCAGTTCATGAGACGAAGCAGCTCATTTGATTCCCTTCTGGAATCTCTGATGAAACCCGATCCACAGGTCCTACCCTTTTCCCACACAGCTCTTCTGCACTCAACCATGACCTTCCCCGACTTAATTTCGGGTTTCAGGATTCCCCGATCCTTGATGTCACGAGAACCACTGTCTCCGCGATCTCTCGATCTCAGAAGTGATAAAACACCTCAGTCAGCGACTAGCCCTCGGGACTAAGTCTTGGTCCACACGACCACTTCACATATGACCGCGACTCTATTTCGAGGTTTCACGACCCAAGCGCTCAACCTCTCATCCTATGGACCCCCGAAATAGTGATATGCGAAATCCCAAGTCGACGATTTCTCGTTCTTCTCCTTCTTATCAATTTCGGACTTTCAAATGCCGAAAAGCACAGACTTCTTGTCCACGGGATCTCCGATCTTCCGAATCCTGATTCTCCGATGTGACTTCAGCTAGGCCCACAACGGAACTTTCCACCTCTTCGCGATTCCTAGTGCTCGGATCTCCAAAGTGGATGATCAAATGACACGCGTCCTCCCACAACCGGATGGCTCAGATCAAATCTCGCTAATTCGGGGTTTCCGATGTCGAGCGACCAAACTTGTGTCCTCGAGATCCCCAATATCCCGGGTGTCGATATCTCGATTAGCTACTCTCGTCGAGACTTTCACCTCGGCTTTTCACGAAGGCTTAACCCTCATGTCATTCTCGATAGATCTAACGACTGTCAGGTTCTCCGCTCCAATATCTGATAGCTCAAACCTCGTCTGTCCTGGGTGCTTCTCTTGATCATTGATGGACGTAGGAAAACTTCAGCGATCCAGATCTTTTGACTGGATCCGACGGTGAATGGGCTCCTCCAAGATTTTGCACGTCCTTCCTAGACTTGGAAGAATTTCAAGTATTCCAAAGGCTTCAACCTTTTCCCTGTCCCTTCTTTCGAAGTCTTCGACTCTGAACTTCGCCACGTGCATGGAAACGCTACTCCTTCTGAGCTCTTCTCCCGATCCTTAAAGGATTTTGACGTCTGCGCTCTTGCAGAGTCTTCACATACACACAAAGGTGCTATCCGCCCTAAGATTTTATGTATCTTTGACCTCCAAATAAACTTGTCCTTTTCCCTTTCTCCCTCAGATGGAGAGTTTGGATGCCCTCCTGGCACTCCATCTACTCAAGCAACCTCTTGCTGAGTCTATCAGGTTGTTCAGCAACCCTGTGTATATGCTCAATGCCCACCTGGCAGAACCTCTTTCATAACTCCTCAGAGATTTTTTTTTCTTCTGAACTCAATAGAGTTCCTTCTGTGTGCTCTGGCACTTACTCAACGCTCTCCTGGCAAAGTGTCTTCTCACAGAACGTCCAATAGTTTTGTCCTTTTTCTATTCACTTCATATGCCTTCTCAATGCCCTTCTGGCAGAGCTTCACAAAACTCCTCAGAGATTCTATCTGCAACTGTGTATCCCCTGCACAGCCTTGCCTCCAAGGTGTTCGACAACCTTGAGGTCTTTCCTGAGTTGTTGATTCTAGTTCTTGTGCCATAGCACGTCTTTGTCTGAACCCGTAGTATTCAGAAGTGCTTCAGTGCACTGGTATTCAGAGACCGCAGTGCTCTATCACGCCCTCCTGGCATGAAACCTCAAAGACCTTCACCTAGAATCAAACATACTCCTGCAAATGCATAAGCATAACACACACTCACAGCATATAAAGAACACTCACAAACATTCATTTAATACATAGTCATGCAGGAAAAAACTGCTATTTGTATTAAATATGGAAAACGCATGTATTTACAAGGTATTCCTGAGCACGGCCTGTAACAAGGTCTCAACTCCTCCTTTTCTGCTCTCTACTGGTAGACCCTCTCTCGACTAACCCTACTATGATCCCTAGCTCTTGATAGCCCACCCATACCTACAATGAGATACTAAATCTCTTCTTTTACCTGAGGGCTCTTCGAGCTCCTCCCTCCAATCTACCTACCCTACTCAATTACATTGAATGGGTTGTCTAGTCCATTATCCGGATCTAGATCTCAGCCTTACAATCATTTAAAGGCCTATCTACTCTACGCCTGCACAAAAGGCACGACTTCACAGCTCAACAACTTAAACATTTAATTACATTCAATTTAAATTTTAAATGAGGACTGCGCCTCTCTTCATCATGTGATTTGAATTCGCTGACGTGGCTGGCTGGCTGGCTGGCTGACGTGGAGAGATGCTCCTGCATCAAACTGAAAGAAAGGAAGGACAGGTAAATAAGGAACAGTTTCAAGAGGTTTTACTTTCAGGCATTGTAGTGAAATATGAATCCACAGATAGAAAGAAAGAAGTCAGAGCTCAAAGAGATAATGAATATACCAATGAAGATGATGATGAATCTACCAATGAAGATGATGATGAATACACTTCAGAGTAGGAATTGTTTTGAGCCATCCGGTTTAGATACTCCTAGGTAATATGAATATTAGACAGGGGGAGTCTATACGATAGCTGTGACAAACCAAAGAACCATCCTTCGACCAACTTGCAAAGTTTGAGAAGACAGATCCAGAGTAGACAATTAGTAGAAGTACAATTTGATGGATTAATCAAGACTTCATGATAGTATAGTGATAAATGGGTCAAAATTATGGAAAGTTGCGCAAGTATATTCTTGGACAGTATGAACGAGAGCATGGATTCATAGATTGGTTCAAAGAGTGGTTCAGAGACAAAATAACATTATCATAATGGATGATAATTACAGAGGAAATGGCTTGAACAATGCTAATGGATTCCAAATTCACAGATATTTTTTGGACACATGAAGTGCATACAACAGTTCACATTCAAAACAGAGTAATGCTCATAAACAACAATGGAAAAAATCCCTACGAACTATGGAAAGGAATCACAGATAGCAACCTCTACATCAAGGTAACTCAAGGTAGTATTTTATTAATTGAAATTTATGTTGATGATATTGTTTTTGGAAGCACTAATGATAGGTTTAGCCAGAAATTTGTAAAGGATATGCATAATGAATTTGAAATGTCATTACTTGGAGAACTATCCTTCTTTTTGGGTCTTCAGATACGTCAAAGAAACCAAGGAATTTTTATTTCTCAAACCAAGTATATCAAAGAAATGCTAAAGAGTTTTAGAATGGAAGATTTCAAACCAATTATCACTCCCATGCAAACCAGTTGCAAGTTGAGAAAATATGATGATTCAAAGTCTATAGATCAGAGGCAATACAGGTCAATGATTGGTAGCCTACTATACGTGACAACATCTAGACCGGATGTAATGTAGGCAGTTGGACAGTTGGCACGATTTCAAGCAACATCAAAGGAATCACATGTATTAGCAGTGAAGATGATTTTTAGATATCTCAAAGGAACATAAGAGTTTGGATTATGGTATCCAAAAGAAAAGGATCTATCACTTATTTCCTACACAGATGTAGATTGGACAGGTTGCATTGATGACTGACAAAGCATCAGTTGAGTAGAATTCTACTTGGGTGAGTGTTTAGTATATTGGCTAAGCAAGAAACAATAATCAATATCCTTATCTACAGCCGAGGCTGAGTATATTGCAACAACATCATGTTGCACACAGGTTCTATGGATGAAACAAACTTTGACAGATATACAGTATGATGAACCCATTCCAATCTATTAATAATACAAGTGCCATTAGTATTTCAAAGAACCCGGTGATGCACTCCAAGACAAAGCACATTCCAATCAAGTATCACTTTTTACAGGAACAAGTTGCAGAAAAGAACATCAAAGTTGAATATGTGGGAACAAAAGAACAAGTGGCATACATCTTTACAAAATCGCTTCCACGGGAAGCCCTTGAGTATCTTCGCCAGAGACTAGGAGTGATTTATACTCCAAAATGAATGTTTTTGAATGCTTATCTTATATGTATTATATGTAGATGAGGAAGAACCATAAATAGGACAAAGGGGGAGAGATTTATCATATGCAAAGGTAAATGCTTGGAGAGAGAGCATAAAGGCATGTTTCCAAGGGGAGCGATTGTCACAAGGGAAGAATGAGCGATATGACTTCATATTGATACCCTTTGTCAAAGTGGGATATATTATTCATATGAAGGGAGAGAGAGTAATTAGAGGCTTATAAACACAAAAAAAAATCAAAGGCACGTGGATAGGGGGAGCAACCCCGAGGAGAGTTTAGTCAGGGGGAGCAGCCCCAAAGGGAGATACCCTTTTCCATTGATGTAAAAGGGGGTGATATAGAAACATTGATGAGGAGTATAAGCATGAATTTTATCATGACTAAGTGTTGCCATCAATGTTAGTGTTGCCATCAATGCCAAAGGGGGAGATTGTCAGACAATTGGCTTAGGTTGATGGATAGTTGGTATGGATTGTTGGTTTTCATTGATGTCAACCATTGGAGAGTGATATTGTATATTGATTTAAACCCTTATTTATTGATTTCAACCCTTATTGATTGATGTCAAACCTTAGAGAAAGTCCGGTAGCGAATTCCGGTAGAAAAAAGTTTTGGGTAATGGACCCAAGGTTTTTTCATGTATAATGGTATGAGTTTTAATATATTTTAAGGTAAGACTATTCTATATGGATAGTACATGTCATTCCATTTCTGGTGGTATGTGGAACTTCACGTAAGTCCTCACGGTTAGAGAGTTATGGCCATGAGAAGTTGGAGAACCCATGTTTGGGTAATGGACCCAAGTTTGTTTGATGGATAATGGTATGAGTTTTGATATATGTGCAGGTAAGACTATTCTACATGGATATTACATGTCATGCCATTTTTGGTGGTATGTGAAACGTCACATAACTCCTCACGATTTGAGAGTTATGGCCTTACGAAGTTGGAGGACCCTCATATGTTGGCTTGAAGCCCCAAAAGGTCAAAGAAGTCAAAGAGATTGCAAAGAAGAAATTATTATTTAAATGATAAAGTAAAGTGACAAAGTCAAGAAGGATTATTTAAATAATAAAGTGAAGTGACAAAATCAAAGAAGATTATTTAAATGATAAAGTGAGGTGACAAAGTCAAGGAGGAATATTTAAATGATAGAGTAATGGAGAACTTTCTAATTATGGAAAGTGGTTAACCCTAAAAATGAGGAAAATAGGTTAAGTGACCTATAAATGGGTTATTGACCTAGAAATAGGTTAAGTAACCTAGAAATGGGTTAAGTGACCTAGAATATGGAGAGTATAAATAAGAGGCAAGGCTCTCTCATTTTATATCACACTTGAGAATATTGAATATATATAGGTGACTGAGGTAACCAAGGGATATATAAGACGAATTTTAGAGGAAAGGTGAAGAAAAGAAGGCTGAAATTCAAGGGAGGATAAATTATTTTGATGATGCCTTCTAAGGTATGTTATTTACAGGTCATCTCACCATTTTTGTAATAAATTGTTTTCTAGAATGATTCAGACCGTGAAATCGCTATTCCATTGAGGAAACATATCCAAGTATATGTGGTAAACAATTTAGCTTCTGGGTCATTGTATTTTTGGAGTTACACTATGTGGAAAATAGGGTTTGTGGCTAGTCCTGAAACTAGTCTAAAACAGGTGTTTCGGGTAAAAACGTCATAACTTCTTCATAACAGATCCCAATTCAGTAAGAAAAAATGTGTTGCTTATAGTACCGTTTTTAGTATGATTTGTAATATTTTCAAATATATTCAAAAAATATTTCGTGCGGGGCACACTCTACAAGGTCGCTCTCTAGAATAAGCCAGAATTCAGCCAGGTATGCCATTTTTTCTATAACTCCTTTTCTGAGAGGTTCCAAGTAGTGACACCTGGAGGAATTGCATAAAAATAAATGAAGAATATTGCGTATCATTTTCA
>ML777754.1:1205629-1218564 GCA_009831015.1 Picea engelmannii | reverse complement strand
AGGGTTGTTGACTAATCCAAAACTAGTCATGTGAGACTAAAGAAAAGTTTGATGAAAATGCTAGTCTCTTGTTGTTAAAGTTAAGGAAGGTTTGCAGGTATGTGATCATATACACCAGGTCTATTACAAAGTTACAAATCATAATTGGATGATGAAATTGATGAGGGATTTTGGTTGAGGTACATGTTGGGTACATGGTTGAGACACGTAGTTGATGAGTTGGGACATACATGAGACATATAGTTGATGATGTTGGTAAATCTTGATGAGTCATAGTTGATGAGTAGTTGATACATGATTGGGACATACTTGGTACATGGTTGGAGGTAGTTGTTAGTAGTATTGTTGACACATGGTTTATGGATGATGTAGCATACTTGTATTGGTATATTATTAGAAGCACATATTGATCTTGGTGATGATTATGAGTTGTTGTGTTATGCTTGGTTGATGCACATCATTGAGAGTTGTCTTGGTGATTGATCTTGGTGAGTAGATATAATTTGGTTGATAATATTGATGAGACATGTTGTTTTGATAGGTTGTTTGGACAGATTGTTGTGACATGTTATTTGTATAGGTTTGGTGCATGGTTGATGAACTTGTTCATCGTACAGGTTGTTTCATGGTTGATGCACTTGTTTATGGTACAGGTTGATTATAGGTTGGTTGGTACAGGTTGATGCATGGTTGATGCATGGTTCAGTTTATTGGTATAGGTTGATTGGTACATGTTTACAATAGTATATCTCATAGTCATAGTGTGACAGTGGTTCCATCATTCTACTTATATGACAAGGCGGTTGGAAGGGGAAAGGACAGGTGGTTGTAGCCACCTTCTGGTTGTAGCCAGAGAACATAGGGGGTTGTAGCTTCCTTCTGGTTGTAGCCAAAGAATTGGGGAGTTGGAGCTTCCCTCAGTTTGTAGCCTCATAAACTAGGGGGTTGGAGCCTCCTTCCAGTTGCAGCTAGAAAACAAAGGAAGTTGGTATTTCCAATGAATGTAATTCTTCAAGACATATAAGAAAAAACATTTTGTGGTTTTCTCTCGCTTTGAGTTTCCACGTAAAACCCTGTTGTACTGTGTATGTGTATGATTGTTCATTTGTTCATTGCTTATTTACTCTGTAGTTATTGGATGATAATTCTACATTGATATAACACTTGGATTATATGGTTAAAAATGATTAAATTGCTTTATTACTGATTCACCCCCCCTCTCAGTAATCCAACAATAGTGTCAGATAGAGATCCCAAGTTCACTTCCAACTTATCGAATGGGTATTTTATGGGATCTAGGGATAATATTAATTTCAGTACAACACATCAGCCAGAGTCGGATGGGAATATAGAGAGGACTAACAAGATAATTGAAGATATGTTGATGATGTATGTAATGGATAAGACTTCCAAGTGGGAAGACCAACTTTATCTAGCTGAGTTTGCTTACAATAATGGGTATCATGCATAATTGAATATGAGCTTGTTTGAAGCTTTGTATGGAAATAAATGCAACATGCCAGTGAGTTGGGACAACCCAACAGATAGAGCGATTGTTGGGCCATAATTGCTAAGGTAAATGGAAGAGAAGATGGTTAAGATTAGGCAAAATTTAAAGATTTCACAGCACATGCAAAAGAGTTATATAGATAAAAATAGGACATATAGGGAATTCAAAGTGGGATAGCATGTGTTTTTAAAAGTAAAGGCTAAGATGATCTCACTAAGATTGGGAAGTTGGCATCAAAATATTGTGGGAAGTTTGATGTTTTAGAGAAGACAGGACCAATTTCATACATTCTCGCATTTCTTTCATCCATTAGAATTCATAATGTGTTTCATGTTTCATTATTAAATAAATATGTGTCTGATTCTAACCATGTGATTGATTGGATTGTGATCCAGGTGGAGCATGAAGGGGACTTTCGGGTGGAACCAGTGTGGACCCTGGACCAAAAATTCAAAGTGATTTGGAACAAATCCATCAGGTTGGTAAAGGTTCAATGGACCTACTATGGTCCTGAATATTCCATTTGGGAGAAAAAGGAGACCATGTGAGAGGAGTACCCACAAATTTTTGAAAATTTGAAGAAACTTGAATGTACATAAGTATGCAAGACTCCATTTTGGAAACTCAAGTTCCTGGAGCCACATCTTGGAGAGTTCTTTTCTGATCTTTGTTAGATCCATGGGAGGGAAGTAGTACAACTTGAGGGACTATGGTGTAGATAAGGGGGTGCACTTCCTTGTGTTATGCAGGTTGTGGGGAATGAGAGATTGATGGTTGGAATTGCTGCAAAAGTTGAACTTACAAACATTTCAAGTATTATGATGTAAATTTTATATATGTATACTAGTATGGTGTTGTGCACCAAGGACGGTGCAATTTTTAGGGGGAGGTAAATGTAACACCCCCATTTATAATCCCCATTTTAGTGATGTGTAATTAAATATGGTGTATGCCCACGGGCCCGAATATGTAATTTGTAAAAATTTTATATGATCAAAATAATAAAATAAATGTGGCATTGGTTGCGGGTGGAAACATACAGAGTAATTAGGGGCTATGTTTCCACAAGAGAGGGGAATGTCTAGGAATGTCTAAGAAATGGGTCCAAAGGGGGGAATTATCCATGGGTATTAATTCCAACCCACTTTCTTAAAAATATTACTTTGAGTGAACCTTTCTAATTTCCTTTTGAGTGTATGAGAGCATAATCATTGAACACATGTAAGAGGGGTTAGTGGGAAAAGTCACATCCCATAGTTATGAGAGCATGGGGGATAATTACAATCAACCTTGGGGAATGTGATTCAACTCTCATGGGTAAAAGTGAAATTTGAGTGGTCATTGTGGGAAATTTTTGCATGCATATTTTGGGAGCAACAAGGGAGTGGAGAGCATTAGAGCTTGAGGGAATACATAGTAGGTGTTGTGGGTAGATTGTTGGAGTTGTTTTTGCATGAGAAAATGGTTTTTTAGGTCTGTAGAGAGGGAGATTCCTTGGTGAGTGAATTTTCCTTGAACAATGGGTTGTTTTGTTGGTTTTCCGACTGTTTTGTTGGTTTTCTTGGGGAAACTAGCATCCCTCGAGTCCCCAGCATTAGATATTCCTATACAACCTTGTGTTGAAGCCCTGGAGGCAAGAGGGAAGGCCCGATGGACTATGTGCAGTGAAGGGGGGTCCCAATTCCTTAGGTTGCATAGGTTGAGGGGAAGAGCGCGGAGGATTGGGAGAGATATTAGAAAACTAGTTGGTTGTGAGAGTGAATTGGGTTGTGAGAGAGACACCCTCTTTTGTGGAATCACAGCCCCATATTGGGGGTGATTTGTTGTTGAGATTTGGAGCAGTAAATGTATGAATGGGAGGAACTTCCACCCCCTGTATCTAGTTGGTCATTTGTTTTTAAAACATAAGTGTTTTTATCTTTGCTTATCCATTTAATTCATAGATTTTTATTGGTGTGCATGAACTCTGAGTTTATAGCAATTTATATGTTGTTTTGTGAATGATAAATAAATTGTATTCATGTTAAAATAGTGTTGTTATATGAATTTAATATTATGGTATCAGATAAAATTTTATGGGTTATGTAGTGGGGACACTACATTGCATATGGACATTTAGCAACAAAATGTCCTACTCTACCACAATTAAAACATTTGAAGGGTAGCTTACCTTTGTATTTTCCAGATCCTATTTTTATCTTTCTCACAAATAGTGCTTCTTATGTATTTGATTCATGGCTGGAACAATCACAAAATTTGTGTCCTTTTGTCTTCTTTGATTATTTGAAAGTTGCTTCCTTCTGCGTTGGATTTTATTTTTCTGTCCTCATCTCATATGCAATGAGAATCCCATGCAGCTCATACATTATTAGTTTCTTGAGATCCTTCATTTATTCAATGGCAAAGACCTTGGAATCAAATCTTAAGGGTAGAGACCTTAGCACATTTTTCACAATCATTAGTTTTTCAACCTTCTCACCAAATCCTATGATGGTGTTGACAATTTCATCCTCACAAAGGAAATAGGACGCAACATTTTCTTCGTCTTTCATTTTCAAACTCTTGAAATATATTCTATGAGTTTGGATATTTTCCTTCTTCACCTTGTCATAGCCTTCATAGATGTTTTGAATTTTGTCCCAAATATCTTTTTCCAATTCAAAATGCATCACCTTGACAAATTCTGATTCTTACACTAGCATATTTGGGTCATTTTGCAATGGTTGTTTCGACACTCTTGCAATGTTATGTCATTGACATTGCAATGAATCAAGAGTCTTTGAAATGTTATTTTATGTCACTTGGAGATTGCGACGAACTTGAACAAACGTCATAAGAGAGACAACATAGGCAATTGCGACAAAAAAAGAAATATCATCGCCAATACGACAATATAGGCAAACTATGTGAAACCAACATTTCATCTCAATTGTGATGCCCATTGCGACAAATAAATTCTTGTTTTATATAGAAAAAATGTTGCAATAATTTAATCGATCGTCACACTGGCGACGATAACTTTTCGTTGTTTACATAGAAAAACCGTCGCATCAATTGAAGATGTCGTCGCATGTGCGATGACAACTTTTCATTGTTTATATAATAAAACCATTGCATCAATTTAAGTTGTTGTTGCACGTGCGATGACAACTTGTTGTTTTTATATAGCAAAATTGTCGCAACAATTGAAGTTGTCATCGCACGCGCGACAAGAACTTTTCATTTTTATACACAAAACTGTCACAACAATTGAAGTTGTCGTCGCATGTGCGAAGACAACTTTTTGTTTTTATATAGCACGACTATTGCAACAATTGAAGTTGTTGTCGCACGCGTGACAAGAAATTTTCGTTTTTATACAACAAAACTATCACAACAATTGAAGTTGTCGTTGCACATGCGACAACAAATTTTCATTTTTATATAGCACAACTTTCTTAACAATTGAAGTTGTTGTCGCACAGGCGACAACAACTTTTCATTTTTATATAGCACAACTGTCGCAACAATTGAAGTTGTCATCGCACAGGCGACGACAACTTTTCATTTTTATATAGCACAATTGTTGCAACAATTGAATTTATCGTCACACAGGCGACAACATATTTTCGTTGTTTATACAACAAAACTGTTGCACCAATTAAGGTTGGCGTCACAATTGCGACGACCAATATTTATTTAAAAAAAAAAAAAAATTATTTTAGGCTGCAATTTTGATATTAATATTAATATTACCATAATAATTTTTTAATTGATATGTGCTCCATTACTAATAATTTAACAGACAATTAATGAATTTGAAGAGCTAGGACTTCTTTGAGCCACTAAACCTAGAATCTGATGCCCTCTCTGTCAAATCCATGAAGAATCTACTGACCATCTGCTCCTCAATTTCCCCTTTGCAAAAGAAGTCTGGTGGCATGTCTTGCCAGGAGGGATCCCTTCTGAAAAACTCCCTCCTGACATACCCACTTTGCTAAAAACCTGGGCCACCCTCTGTCCTTTCCCTCTCAAGGCCAACCCTCAAATCAAGTGTTGTTGGATGTCCCTCCCTAAATTCATCCTTTGGAAAATTTGGCTCAAAAGAAACTCCAGAATCTTCAGAAATCTGACCGCTTCGCCTGACATCGTTTATGCCAAAGCCAAAGCCCTACTGTGAGAATACCTCTCCTACCTTTGGCCTTGCACCAACTCCCTTTCTCTCAACTCCCCTGATAAAGATTGGATCCATAGCCTCGCTCCAGACCTCAAATCCCCCCCTTCTCTCACTAAGGATCAAGAAATCTAGTGAACTACAGGAATTAGACTACTCTTGGGGGCTTGGAGTCGAATCCAATAATATAGCAGAAGCTCTAAGCCTTTGGAAAGGACTTATCCAAGCCTGGAAACTAGAAATCAAAGAAATAAAGGTGATAGGTGACTCCCAGATTTTAATCCAAGCTATGGTCACCAACACCTTGCCTACTCAAATGAATCTGTTCCACATTCTCAAGAAAATCATGCGGCTCTCTTGCTCCTTCCAAAAAATTGACTTCTTTCATGTGCTTCGTCATCTCAATGCTGAATTCCACCAAGCTGCCAAAGCCACCACCCACTTGAGCAGGGGTCAACTCTCCCTAAATGGAACTTTGGTTTTCGACCCTCTCCCTTAGCGACACCCGACGAGCACTCAATTGGGCCTCCCAAGGAAAGTGGCCTTTGTTCCCTCCCAACGTCATACTTGTGGCAGCCCTCCTCTGCCTCCCTTGTCTGTCCCTTCTCCCATGCGACAATACTTATCTGCACTGTTCACATCCCCTCCCCTCCCCTCCCTTTCCTTCACCTCACGTCCCTCTTGCACCTCCACACAGATCTCGTATCCCTCCCGCATGGAACACGTGTGAGCCCCCCCTCCTCCCATGGCCACGCACAAATGAGATACCGTTAAATTGAATAAGGTGGAGAACTTCTCCTTCTCATCCTGCCTTCCCAATTTTGTCTGGTTTCTCGCCTAGCTTGAGCTCCCAATCTTTCCTCTGGTTAGTCTCTACCCATTTTCCTCAGCGAGGCCTCCCTCCTGGTCTTTGTCCATCGCTCTCGCAATGGAGTCCAGTTCCAACTCAGCTACCCCCCCAAATCCCTCGCCCTCCCTGGAACTCAAAATTCGTAGGTTGAAATGCACGCTTAGCGCACATAAAGGATTCCTGATTTGTCTGGACGGGGAAGGAGGTTAGAGGTTCGAAGTTATGGAGGAAGATCTAATCCAGCTAAGGGAGGAAGCGATAGAAGCTCTCACCTACACAACTCAACAAGCTAACAACAATTTTTTTGATTTGGAACCAAGAATTGAAAAGCTGGAAATTCAAGCTACAGGACAGAGCCGCCAGACAGATGTAGGGGGGAAGGCGACCATGAGTGCAAGCTCCTCCATCTCGGGTCGTAAGGTTTAATACTGAATTCCTCTTTCCTGGAATTATTTCTTTTTGGATCTCTGGCTCTCTTCTTTGTAATTTGGAGTATAGGCCCTTATGCAACTCATACAATCGCTCTGTAAGTCGGTTCTTATTCTGAGTTTAGTTATATTTTGGACTCTCAGTTGTTATGGGAATTCTAGGACTTTACAGCATGGCAACCCCTTTTGCAATCTCGAATCTCCCACACTGATCGTAGGGATGAATTATGTAATTTTTCTCTACAGTGGTTATACCACTGGTTTTAATATATAAACCCCTTTCTTGTGTAAAAAAAAAATATTACCATAATAGACTTAAGACTAGTCTATTATATGAAAGTTCACAATCATTCACATGATAAGTTTCAAAGGCATAATTAAAATATGTTTCTCTCTTTCATATGGTAGCTAACAACAAGAGAAAATATGTATTATACCATGTCATACATAACACTATTGCACACTTTCTATATGATCATTTCATACTGCAAGATACCAGATATAAAAAATATGCAGAATAGAAATAAAATGCTAGAAATGGCAGAATAACAGTAAAATATCCAGCATAATCTCCACAATAACACATAAATGATGTAAGAACAACAATAGAAATAACACTTTGATTTAGAAAGCAATGTTCACAGGCCTCTTCGAGGGGGAAACCTCCAATTGAGCAACGCTATGTTACAATAATCTATCAAGAGAAGCATCTAGAGGAAGATCCTTCTAGAAGCGGAAGCTTCTATTAGGTCTTCTTACATACGCCTTATTCTATTTTATTGAAAGGCCTTATTAATATTGACCTTTATTACATCCAAATATATTAATCTACCCATGTGCGGGTTAGGACCCTAACATGTCCGCCCCCTTAAAAACAACCTTTTCCTCAAGGCTTGAGATGAGGAAACTGTTGCAGAATGGTTGCTGGTTCCCAAGTGGCATCTGCTGGATTCGTATATTTCCACTGGACTAGCACTTCCTTGATGGTTCGCTGATGCAGGCGACGCTCACGCTGGTCCAAAACTGCTTCTGGCTGTATCCAAATGGATCCTTCTTCAGCTAACTCAGGAAGGTTGGTTTGAATTTGGCACCGAGTTCCAATCACCTTCTTTAAGCATGAAACATGGAAAAATGGATGTAGCTTCGACTAACTGGGCAGAGCTAACTGATATGTGACTTGTCCCACACATTTGAGAACTATATAAGGACCATAAAATTTGGGCGCTAGCTTCTGACAATGCTCGGCCTTGAGGGAAGTTTTCTTGTATGGTTGCAGTCGCAGAAACACCTGATCCCCTTCTGCAAATTGATGTTCAAAGTGACCTTGATCTGCTTGTTGCTTCCTGCGATTTTGTGCCATGACCAAGTTCTCTTTAAGGGTATGAAGAATATCCTCTTGAACTGTAAGTGTTTGGTCAACCACCTAAACCTTCGAGGTACTCGGTAAGTATGAGACAACAGAAGGTGGCTTCTGTCCATATATTGCTTCAAAAGGAGTCATGCGAGTAGCTATATGGTAGGAAGTGTTGTACCACCATTTAGCTAGGGGTAGCCATTGAACCCACTGATGTTGTTTTTCAGAAGAAAAACACCTCAGATATGTTTCCAAACACTTTTTGACCACTTCCGTTTGACCATTAGTCTGGGGATGATAAGTTGTGCTGAGATGCAACTGGGTGCCCTGGTGCTTAAATAGTTCTTGCCAAAAATTGCTTGTGAAAGTTGGGTCACGATAAGAAACAATAGAGTACAGCATGCCATGAAGCTTGAAGACCTGGTCCATGAAAATTTGAGCCACCATGGATGCAGTAAATGGGTGTTGAAGAGCTCATAAATGAGAATACTTGGAAAGGTGATCCACAACCACCATTATGACTGATTTATTCCCTGATTTGGGTAAGCTGGTAATAAAGTCCATAGAGATATCCTTCCAAATAGCTGGTGGAATCGGAATCGGTTGTAGTGTGACCAAAGATTTGACTGTTTCTCCCTTGTTGCATTGACACACCTCACATTCAGCTACAAAATTACAGATGTCCTGTTTCAGACCATCCCAGAAAAAAGAACGTTTGACTCGATCATATGTTTTGGTGAACCCTGAGTGACTCGTTGTGGGTGTAGCATGAAGCTTAGAAAGTACCGTTGATTTAAGCTTTTATTGTTTACTTAAATACAAATGGACTTTGTATCGAAGCTCATCCTGTAGCCAAGAGTACCCTGGGGGAGTCGGAGCCTTGCTCTGCAATTGTTGGATCAGATGCAAACTTTTGGGGTCTTGAAGCCATTCTTTTCACACAGCTTGGAGCCAATCAGGTACAATGAAGGAAAGAGAAAAAAGGGATCCTTCTTCTTCATATTTTTGGGACAGTGCATCCGCCACTACATTGTCTTTTCCCTTCTTGTAAATGATCTCATAATCATAACCAAATATCTTAGTCACCCATTTTTGTTGCTCCTGGGAGGAAATGTGTTGTTCCAGAAAGTACTTGAGGCTTTGATGGTCGGTCTTGATTTGGAAGTGTTGTCCCAAGAGATAAGGGCACCACAGCTCAACGACATGCAGAAGAGTCAACATTTCCTTTTAATAAATGGGTTTGCCCAGATTCCTTTCAGAAAGTTGCTTGCTGGTGAAGGCCAAAGGTCGACCCTCTTGCATAAGGATAGTGCCGATTCCTTTCCCTGAGGCATCACATTCCAACACAAAGGTCTTTGTGAAATCAGGAAGGGCCAGAACCTGAGTGGTGCACATGGTCGTCTTCAAGGTTTGAAAAGCTTGAACAACGGCTGGAGTCCAAGTGAAAGAGTTCTTTTTTAGGGGAGCAGTGAGAGGTGTTGCAATCTTTCCATAGTTCTTAACAAACTTGCGATAATACCCTGTTAAGCCCAGAAATCCACACAAGATTTTGAGAGTCTTTGGGTGCAACCAATCTTTCATAGCTTCAATCTTTTTTGGATCCACCCTGACGCCATCCTTGCCAACCAAATGACCCAAGTATTCTGCTTCTGAGGCACCAAAAGCACATTTAGACTGTTTCAGGAAAAGTTGGTGCTGGGAGAGGAGATGGAGAACTTGATCCACATGAGTAAGATCGTCGGTCCAAGTTTTGCTATAGATGAGGATATCATCAAAGAAAACTAAGACAAAATGACGGAGAAAGGGACAAAAGACATGATTCATGAGGCTTTGGAAGGTGGAGGGAGCATTACACAAGCCAAAGGGCAAGACCAAAAACTCATAGTGGCCCTCATGAGTGCGAAAGGCCGTCTTGGGAATGTCTGCCTCTTTCATATGTATCTGGTGATAGCCTGAGCGAAGATCAAGTTTAGTAAAGAACTAGGTGCCACTCAATTCATCCAGGAGGTCATCAATGACAAGAATAGGAAATTTGTCTTTAATGGTCAGTTTGTTGAGGGCACGGAAGTTAGGACACATTCTCCAAGAACCTTCTTTCTCTAGGACCATGACTACAAGATAAGAGTAAGGGCTCGTACTAGGGCGGATAACGCCTGCATTAAGGAGTTCCTGGACCATTTTCTCAATTTCATTTTTTTGTGAGAAGGGGTGGCGATATGGATGGATATTGGGAGGAAGGATTCCGGGTACAAGGGGAATGGAATGATCATGAACACCGCGGGAAGGAGGGAGGCCTTGGGGAGTGAAAAATACCATTTGATGTTTAGAAAGGAGAGCTTGGAGGTCATGCAACATCGGGGGTGTTTCTGTTGCTTGAATGGCATGGAGTTGGGCAATGACACCAGAATGACCTTTTTTGAGTAGCTTTTCCATGCGATGGGAACTAATGACCTCAGGTGAACCAGCAGTGATGCCCTGGAATTTATATTGGTGGCCTTCCTAGTCAAATTGCATGGTTAATGCCTTAAAATCCATGAGAATGGGACCCAAAGTTCTTAGCCAGTCAACACCCAACACAATGTCACAACCACCCATGTCGATAGCAAACATATGGGATTTTAGGTGGTAGTCACCGATTTGGAGACACACATTTTCATAGCACCCTCCACATTTCATGTAACCACCATTGGCAATCATGATTTTGAAATTATTGACAGCATGGATGTAACAATGAGTTTCTTGGGCAATGCGGTGATGAATAAAATTATGGGTGCTTCCACTATCAACCAGAATGATGACCTTCTGATGCTTGATGTAACTGATTAACTTGAGGGTTTGGAGAGAAGAAAAACCAATGAGAGCATTGAGGGAAATGACGGGTTCTACTTTGGGAGGGTCAGAAAGAGGGGTGATGTCAGTGATTTCAGGTGACTCAGACATAAGGGGAGTTTCAACATCCTCTTCTGAAATGTCCTCAGAGATGGCCATAAAAAGATTTTGTTCCTTACACTTGTGGCCTGRGAAATATTTGTCATCACAATTATAAAAAAGGCCTTTGAGTTGGCGTTCAACCATTTCAGCCCTGGTCAATTTTTGGATTTTTAATGGGGCGGAGGGAGTAGTGGGAGTGATGGGTTTAGGGAGAGGGATAAAGGAGGGTTTTTGGTTTTGAGATGATACCACCTGTTGTGCTTCTTTATCTCTTTTAGTAGCCTCCACCCAAGTCGAGGGTCGAGCCATGAGGACATGGGCATGAATCTCCTCCTTGAGGCCACTAATAAAACACTCTCAAAAGAAATCATTAGTCATGCCCTCTGTTCGAAAAGCCAGGCATTCAAAGGCAACTATGAAGTCTTCTACTTTTCCAGATTGCTTCAACTTTGTCAAATGACCCAAATGGTTGGCGTCCGTGTCAAGCGTTCATAAAGCTCAGTCACAAATTGGGTCCAAGCAATATACCCTTGACGGGAAGTTTTTCTCCATTGCCACCATTGCCAATGTTCTTGATCTAGATGGAGAACACCATACTAGAGTTTGGCCAAGTCATCGGTAATTCCATATAAAGAAAAATAATGTTCCATTTGGGTTACCCAACCAGTGGGGTCTGAGCCATCAAATTTGGTAATGTCCACCCGCGAAAGGTGTATGTCATGTTGAAAGTGATGGGACTACAAGGTATGGGAATGGGAGGAAGTTTCGCCTTCATTCTTTGGATGTGCTTTAGAGAAATGGTCATCTGTAGGGATCTTCAGTTTGGTGCAAAGTGCTACAAAGACAGATTCAAGATGGGTGGTAAGTTCTTGTTTGACTTCCTCTGTTGAGGACTGCATGGTTGTATTTATGGTAGCATTGATGGACGAATCGATGGAGGCAACAGTAGCAGTGGGTTTTTTTACTTCTTTTTGGGTTTCTAGGAAACCGGATTATGTTAGAAAAACAGGACCGCAGAGCAATAAAATAAAACAAATGTGGAAACAAAACACAGAAGATACACAATACAAGAGAGACACAGATTTACGTGGTTCACCCAGTGTGGGCTACGTCCACCAGAGAAATTTCCAGGTCCTTTCTTTATTATTATCCATCAAAATGAAGGGATACAACCTACAACAAAACCCGCTGTAACTTCCTCTTCTTTATATCACAGTCTCCTCTCTCAGAATACAATACTCACCAACATACATAGCCGCAATACATTTCCCTCATAAAAGAGGGTTGCCTTCTAGGGCCAAAAACCCTAAGATAATCTCTATCGTTAGATCTGCGACCTTATAATGAACGGTCCAGATTTACAATGAAATTACAATATACTTTTACAAGGCAATTTTTTCTTCGGGGGCTTCGCCCCCGAACCCCCACTGGGGGCCCGCTTGCCCTCGGACCCCGCAAAGGGGGTACCCCCCCTCTGCACTCCCCCGCGTGGAAGAGTGTACATACTTCTAGGGTGTAAATACTTCATGGGGTATAAACACGGCTAAAAGTAAAAGACCTCTAAATCAGGAAGATAATCAGGCTCCACAACCAACAATCTCCCACTTGGAGACTGATCTCAACAACTCCACCGTTGTTGTATATGTTGGACTCTGAACCTTCTTGGACCTGAAAAATTTCTCATCTTCATCTTCATTCTTGAAGACCAA
>ML777754.1:1125174-1169765 GCA_009831015.1 Picea engelmannii | reverse complement strand
TTTACTTTTTTCCCCACCTCTAACAACATTCTGCGACATTTTTCCGCACAAAAATACCCTTTCGGAACCGTCGTTGTTATAGCAAGATTGTCGCAACATCTTTAAATCGTCAAATATTTATAGGCCAATTTTAGGTCACTATCATCTCAATTGCGATGATAGTGACCTAAAAATATTGTTTTTTCCACCTATTTATTTTAGGTCATTTTCAACGGTAAATTTTGACTAAATGATTATGGTCAATGTTCGTCGCAAGAGCGATAGACAATCTATAGGCGTCGCTCGTGAGACGAACATTGACCATAATAATTTAGTCAAACTGTAGGCATCGAGATAGCGACGAATACGGGGTAGATTTAGAAAACATGAAATTTTTCTCTTGCATGTTGCGACGAAAGAGTACTTTCGTCGCAAATTTTTCAATATGTAGTAGTGTTATATCACACACAAGATGGAATTCATGTATTTTGCATTATTTTCACTAGGCTTATTCCCATTCACATATGTTAGTGGATTGTTGGGGATGTATAAGCAGACACAAATAATTTCCAAATATAAAACCCACATGCCATTAGATATGTTCACATCCTTATGCTCAATAATGCATAGTTTGTTCCATCAAACAACAGAGCCCTATTTGTGGGGAAACCTTCTTGACCGTAAATGTGATCTCTCAAGATCTACCTTCCATTGGTTAGACTATTTCCAAAGGAACTTGCTCTAATACCAATTGTTAAACTTAAGCTTATACTAAGAGGTGGGTGAATTAGTATAATATACTTTTTACTTTAATTTAGCATTCATCAATCATTCATTAACTTTAAAATAATAAATGCATGTAAACTCAAATCACATACACAGAGTTTAACTTAGATACCCTTGCGGGACAAAACCAAATTTTTTTATCTTTATCAATGTATGTAGGCACCAACCTACTATTACAAAGCTTGTAGGAACTAACCTACTGGTGACACCAATCTCCTCAATTGAATGCCAACTCAACAAGATATTGTGTAGGAACCAACCTACTAAAGACACCAATCTCCTCAGCTGAGCACCAACTCAACAAGATATTGTATAGGCACCGCCCTACTAGAGACACCAATCTCCTCAACTAAGAACCAACTTAGTAAGACTTGTATAGGAACCAACCTAAGATATTCATACACATAGTACTTTTGAATTCACCTGCATGCTTCATACTTCATATATTTCATAGCATCATCATACCCTTAACTTTCA
Organism: Picea engelmannii; assembly: GCA_009831015.1. Lineage (NCBI taxonomy): Eukaryota > Viridiplantae > Streptophyta > Pinopsida > Pinales > Pinaceae > Picea > Picea engelmannii. The sequence goes on along the minus strand of ML777754.1, from coordinate 1,168,523 downwards.
TGCTCCAACACCTCTCCTTGCTTTAAACCCCAGACATAGATTCAAACCCTAGTCAGATTTAGCCTTCATTCCCTAATGAACCTCATAGAATCATTCCCATGATATAATTCTAGATTATAGAATCACAACCTCAAAACAACACACTTTGTAGCATCATAGACCTTAGTCCTTTATAGTGCACCCTTAAAACTCCAAGAAAACTTCTCTTACACACCTTTAGACCCCAAGAATACTCTCCAACTTCTCTTGCACACCTCAGATCTCTTATGTGCACCTCATACTTGATATTCTTTCTTTTATGCTCTTCAAATGAAGTCATTTATGTTGTATTTGTAGTGTATTTGTGCTCATGTTTAGGGATGACCTGTAAATACTGGCTAAGCCTACCTAAACTTTTTGGTTGAGTTGTTTGACAGAAAAATTCATATATCCTCATTCCTAAGGAGTTAGAGGGAGTGTCACATACCATTGGAAAGGCATCATAATAGCTTCCCAATTGTATAACCTATTCTCCCATTTGAGCTATGTATTTAGAGTAAAAATTCCTTCAAAGATAGGGTATCCAAATTGAGCATCAAAAATCCAAAAACAATTTTTCCAACAATATCCATCTTGCAATATTTATCTTGGACATCTGTAGTATCCCCTTGTCTTTGACATCAATGACAACAATATTTCCAAAAAAATCCTTGTCTTATTTAGTTTCAAATAAGAAATAATAAAATCCTCTGCCACAAAAATAGTGAGAAAACCCTCCTTTGATCAAACCTTGTCAGCTCTTTTGGATCCAAATTACCATGGCCCTGGGAAAGGGTGAAACCCCAATTAACAGGCTAACCAAAGCACTATTCATGACAAATATCCATTTTTCATGCATTTCAATGAGGGACCGCAACCTCTGAAATCACTTCCAAACTTTTAATGAAATGAGAGGAAGTACTCTTGAAAACTTTACTCGGGGAGGAGACAAACACCCAAAATGAATCAATCTACGAGATAGGAGGAGGGAGGGAAGGTTCCCCCCCTAAAATTGAATCCATGAAATCTCATGGGTGCCCAAATTTCTATGGTTTCAGACGACAAAGCATAAAAAAATTATATTATTATTAGTATTTTTTTGTTTTTAATATAAATAAATAAAAATGTTTATGTTAAACATGTTATGAAAAAGGAGGGAAAGTTAAGTAATCATTATCCTCAAAAATTAAAATAACATATCATTAAAATTGTATACTAAATCATATCAAAATTTCCACTCAAGGATACAACATTGCACATAACATTCCATTTGTCTTAAAAGTGGGAAACACAAAAGTCCAACAATCCAAGTGAGAATGTAAGGCCTCATCGAGGCTTCACCTTATTGACCAATATCTTATTACGTTCATTCATAAAGGTTTTATTTTTATTTTTAAAAATAGAGTCAATATGTTTTAGGTATTGGGTATCGGGGTCTTCATAGGTATTAACGGGTATAAAAAGGGGTATCTAGTAAAAATATGGGTTTCTTTTATTGGAAAGATGTCTTGGGAGGGGGGGTTCAAAAAAATGATTTTTGGAGGTATTTATCAATATCTAGTGAAATTATGGGTATTATTTAATATCCCATGAATACAGATGTTATTTCATAGGTTCACCGAGTGAAGACCCCGTGTAAAGCCTCCACCTATGGATGGTAGTAGGAACAATGCCAAGGTAGGCACAAAGAATTTCTACAAAAGGTTACAATGCAAATGTTTCCTACCTGACCAATGGACAAAGTGGTGACCATTCCATGTTTCCTTTATACAAGTTGGGAAACCTTGGGTGCATGAACCAGACATGTGGACCTAAGGGGTGAACATCCCTTAGCCATTGAAGTTACCTTCAGACACACTTGGTCACACTTTTTAGAAACACTTGTGGGCACAATATTGAACACATTTTGGTGCACATGTTGAGTACACTTGTTAGATGCATACGATTGGCGAACAAGAAGATAAAGAAATAAAATGTTCCATATGGCACTTGGGTCCACCTTAGAGTGAATGGGATTACAAGTCTAAGGAAAGTCTCATATAAAAGGAGGACCTTCAAAATTCTAAGGCATAAAATACTATCATTCATTCTATTGTAAATGAGATTTTTAGTTTGTGTTAAGTTTAGGGTTAGGCACGATAGGATGAATTGCATTAGGTAAGGGAGAAGAATAAGAATATATGACTTGTAGGAGGTAGGCATGTGGTTGCTTCAGGGGTTGGATTAGCATTTTTGTAGGAATTTGTACTTTGTGTAATTGTATTTTGTAACTGAGCCATAGGAATTTGGTCATGCTCCTCTATTGTACATTGTAACATTCTTCATATAAATAACATTAAGCCATCCACCTTGGGTGTTGCCTATACTTGTGGATTATGATTGTTTTACTTGGATGAATGTGATGTTCCTTACTTTTCTTTTTGTTGGATAAATAGTGAAATATTGGTGAAGTATAAGTGTTTTTAGGATGTTTTAAGGAAATGATTGGATGCATGCCTATTATTGGCTGAACTTGGTTGTGTTGGAATTAGTTTTCATCTAACATATTATAGCTTAAGGTGAAGTTATGGAAAAACCTTAATTGAAGAGGAATATTGTGGTTGTAGTAAGTGTAAGTTGGTCAAGACAATGTGGCTGAGGCAAGGCAATGTTGAATGATCGGATATGACAAAAATAAAAAAATTGGGAAAGACTCTTAGGTCTGTGACAGATGGTATCAAATCTCAACTTCTCCAAAAATTTGGTTTCATAACCTTGTTGGTTGTTCTTCACCATGTTACAAAAGGAAGAAATGGGTTGGGAGAGTGTTCTAACAAGTTCGAGACAAATTTGAAATCGTATTTTTGTAAGGAAGTTGCTTCGGAGGTTCCAATGCTCATTGAGGAAGCATCTAGCATCATAGATATTGGAGTAACCCTTATTTCAACAATTGTTTGAAATATTTCCAAAAGTTGTTGGAGGTCGGATGAAAGAAAAAGGATGATATTGAGTTGTTGTTGCAAGTTGCAGTTGGTCCAAGAACAACCTAGATAGTGGTACAACTACACCTTAGAGTGCATTTCACAAATTTAAGATGCACATAACAGTAATTTGAGTGTATTGGCTTAAAGTGTAACTAGGATAGGCATTCCCCCATCGATATTTTGAAGATGACATTGCATGGCACCCATTGGCAGGCCACTTTAGGTAGAGGTAAAGCTCTTATTTCTTCTCGTTGTATTTCATTTCCTTTAACAAGTTGTGCACAACATGCTTCTATCGTATATGGAAGGGAGAATCCCTTCTTGGAGGAGTCTTTACAGTGGATAGGTGTCTTGGTTGACAACCAAGGGAAAACTCTTAGCTTGTTATGTGCATTTGACCATCAATGGAAGGAAATTACATGCATTGGTGAATTTCAGTGCTTTGCACAACTTCTTGAAGAAGGATTTGGAAAGTGAACTTAGACTTAGAGTTGGATCGTGTGGTGCTTCAGTCAAGGCAATCAATTCTAAGGCTAAGGCAATAGTTGTGGTTGCATATACAGTTCAGATATAGTTGGAAAAAAGGAAGGGACATGCAAACTTTAAAGTATTGTAGATGGATGAATTTGAAGTCATTCTTGGGAAGGAATTCAATCAGTTCTCATGTCATTTGCAGACAAGTCAGTGATACTTGGTGGAAATAATACCCATGTTGTGCACACAATAGAAAGGAATCTAGATAAAAAGGTGTGTATTTCATCTACCTTAAGCATGAAGAGGGTAGCCAAGTGCCTAAAGTCTTAACTTTTGTATCAATTAGTAGAGAAGTGGATGAGGATCAAGTTGGGATGCTTGTTCCACCAATACTTGCCAATGTGTTGGATGAGATTTCATATCATATGCTTGATTCTTTGCCTAAAGTGTTCCTACCTAGGTGCAATGTTAACCATCATATTTATCTTGAAGAGGGTTGTAGCCTTTAGCTAGAGCTCCCTATCAACTTTCTGGACCTGATTTAGAATATTTGAGGTGGCGGTTGACTAAGCTAATCAAATTTGGATTCATTAGGCCTTATAGGTTCTTATATGGTGCACCAGTACTCTTCCAAAAGAAGAATGACACCCCAGAATTGAGCATGTGCTTGGACTATTGTGCATTGAACAAGAAAAACATAAAAAACCGATACCCCTTACCTCTGGAACCAAATGTTTTTGACAAGTTAGCTAAGGTCAATATTTTCTCAAAGTTGGACTTGAGGCAGGGATACTAGCAAGTAAGGATTGCATAAGGAGATGAGATAAAACTACATGTATGAAAAGGTATGATAATTTTGAATTTCTTATTATGCCTTTTGGGTTGTGCAGTACTCCAACTACCTTTTTTACCTGGATGAACAATGTGTTCATATTGTTCTTGTACAAGTTAGTAGTTGTATACCTTGATAACATTATGGTGTTTAGTGAGAACATGAAAGACCATAAAAATCATTTGGAAGAAGCCTTTGAGGCCTTGAGGAAAAATAAATTCTACTTGAAGGATTCCAAGTGTGTCTCGAGGAAGACCAAAATTCCATTATTGGGCCATTGGATTGGATAAGGATGCATCTGCATGGATATTGTGAAGAAAACTAAAATTGAGGATTGGGAGGAACCAAGAACAATTCATGAGGTAAGGAGTTTCCTTGGTTTGGCTAAATACTACTGTAAATTTGTTGAAGGTTACTTTAATATTTTAACACCACTTAGTGATTTTTTGAAGAAGAACAAACCATGGAATTGAACGAAGAAGTGTCAGAAAGCCTTTTGGAAACTAAAGCACAGACTTGTGTCAGAACCTATGTTGAAGCTGTCATATTTTGAGCAGTCATATGAAGTGTGGAAATATGCTTCTGTTAGAGGATTTTGTCATGGGAGGGTCATCCAATGGCCTATTAGAGATGAAAGCTACAGGATCATGAACAAAGATGCATTGGCAATGAGAAAGAGATGATTGTAGTTGTATATTGCCTACAAGCATGGAGGCACTACTTGTATTGATTGTAGTGTACATTATGAAGAAGGTGGGCATGAGGTATCTGAGATATTATTTGAATTACTAGAATACATTGGCTTGATGTCTTTTTTAATCCTTAGAAAATGGGATGGAAAGGAAGTTCATATAAACAAGTTTTTTAGCACATGATGTCAATCCTAAAAATGATAACTTAATGAAATAGTTAAACATGCTTTCACGAAGCCCGGAGAATTCCGATCCGACCTGTTCCTGTAACCCAAGGTAAGGGAGACTGGCAGCTGAAGGACTGTCTAGGTGATAGAGAAGGTGCACTCTCCTGGGGTGGAACAGGCATGTGGGGAATGAGGGTCTGTGGGCAGTGAGCGTGGGAGATTCCTGGGAGAACTTCTTCCTGGTGAATGTGAATGTGTTATCTTCCTGTAACCTCAGCCTAGTCTAGGATTCCTTGCCTTGGGGTGGAGCTCGGTCCCAGCTTGGGGGTGACCTACTATTGAGCTGATGAACAATGTGGTCTAAGGCTGGGAGGTTCGTGGAAGGCCTGCACTTGGTTGGTGTAATTCTACAACCAATAAAAGATAAGTATTGAAATATGGTTTATCACATTTGAACATGACTGTGTTGTTTTGTATCATGTTTTCTGCTGTGTAAATGAATTAATGATGAATGCTATGGAATCCTTATGGTATATGCAAGGGTATTGAAAGTGAATGTATTTAAGTGTAATGATCTAGTGGCCACGTGTATTTTATAATGAAATAATAATGTTTCTTTAATAGAAAATGATTTTTTCTTTAGTGCACATACCATAAAAAATCTATACACATGGTTACTGATGAAATTAAAATTTAAGAAAGGGATACTATCTGTAGTGTTTCTAAGTTCTATGTACTATCACAAAACATGCTTCTAGTAAGCTACACACATCTATTATAATTTTAAATTCATTTTTATATATTTCTATTACTTTCTTGATCTTACTTTGTTTTAAAAGAAGGAGTTGAATCCTATTTTAGAACCAAGAAAAGGATGGGAAGAAAAGTTGGATAAGCGTATTATAGACACTCAACCAACCTTATCTAGTAAACAATTGAATATTGTGAATACCTATCCCATGAATAGAATAAATGATGGAAATGTACATGTTTTCTTAATTATTTCTTAATTATAAATGAAGCTTCTTAATATTCGACTAATCTATACCTAGTGAAAAATGTGTTGCCAATTACAATTGACTCCTAGTTTAATGTCCAAACTTGTATATTGTGCTCACCATGCTAAAATTAGAACTATTTTGAATATGTTTCATGAAATTCAAATAATTACATAAGATTATGATAAGATTCATACAACTAGAGTCATTGAGAAAACAAAATTTGTTTAAATTGGGGAGGAGATGGAGAAAATCAGATTTTCATGTAAGCTTGGGAACCATACCATCATAAAAGCCAAGAGTACAATTATTTTAACTATGGACAATTAAATGGATCAACATCAAACAAGATCCTCATTCAACATGAGGGAATTTTAAGGGTTTAGTAATTATGTTAACATATCCAATATTTTATATGTGGATCTTGACTAATAATAAATGATGGTGTTATAATGGAATAGGAATGAAACCAACTCTTAGTTTTATGCAATTCGAACATAAATCTTAGTAACTAATCATATGCACTGAAATGTCTTTTTTATAGGTTATTGAAGGCCTACTAGATAAAGAAAAGTATAAAAATTTGGTGAGGAAAAGTTGGTGAGGATATGGAAGTGTTATAAATAATTCCACATGTTGCAATTACATGTTGCAATTACAGGGGTGCAAAGGAATTATGCATATGCATATGAGAAAAGGTATCCAATTTAAGTTAATTTCATCATATTATATATTTTAGAACGGTGGTATCATTTCATTCACGATATAAAAAAAATAAGCCATTGCCATTGCAATATTGGCATCCTTGCCAATGAATAGGTTTAGTTGTGTTCTTATTGTTTAGGAGACGAGATAGCTCCTTATATGCATATCTAAGGGGCCCATGCTCTAGAAATGACCAAATATATTCATCCTTATACTTTGTGATGGTTAAGGAATGAAGTAATGAAGCATGAACATAGGGAATTGAAAAATTTGAATATGAACCAAGGAGGAGGAAGATGAGTTACTAAGAAATATAAAAGCATGTTTGAACATAACAAAATGTTTCTTGTAAATGAGATGAGAGAAAACATTTCAAGCTCGTTATGAGGTTAGAAATTATTTTCCAAAAGTTTAGACAAAGAAGATTCATTCCTTCAAATATTAGAAAACAACTTTGTGTTGAATATGATAAGTCAAGAAGTCCACTGAATGAGGAAACTACAACACAATTGGCATCCCATTTCTTTGAGGTCACTTCTCAACAAGTGAAACAAATCTTTGACTCATGGGTAAAATAATCTAAAAAATTATTGACCGCACCACCAACAATAAGTATATTCTACTTTTAAATGGCAACTCATTATATTTTCATTTTATAGTGCAAGAGAACTCATATGTGTGTTTAACTATTAATATGTCCTCACAATTCAATAACTATACTCCAAGATCAAGGCCAATAAACAAATTTGGTGAAGAGGCTTATTGTGAATCACATCGCTTTGGAAATCATGGGAAAAAAACATTGTTAAAACAAGAAAGAAACATCATGGCTTTCCCTCCATTGGTGAGTGTTATGTTCATTAAGTTTATTGCATATTATTATGACTTTGTCAAACTAGTTTATTTGTGCAAAGTACATTTTACACTTGCACTTTTACTTTGTTAATATTGATAATTCAAGAAATGAGCTAGGTCAAAGTGAACAAACAAAAAAATGCAAGGGGCAGTTGATGTTGATACCACAGTGATGTTTGGTGATAATAGTAATAAAAATTTAGGTGTTTCATCCTCAACAAAAGAGGCAATGAATACTAGTGAAACACAAAGAATGAAAGGATTGGTTATTATTGACATATTGATGATGGAAACTAAAACTCATAGTAAAATTGATGTTTCATCTTCAAGAAATGAGGCAAGGTAGAAATAATGGAAACTACGATTCATAGTAAATGGGTATTTCATTCTCAATAAACAAGGCAAGGAAGAGTGGTTAAAAATAATAAATTCAAGGGGAAACTATTTATATGTAAATTATGGAAGCTTAGAATCATATAAAAACTATTGTTGTTATAATGAGTAATACAACCATGAGTAATAAAATAGTGAAAAAAGAAAAAATTCCAAGATGAATAAAAAACAACATTGTATACAAAATGGTGAAAAACATCTTATGATACACTAATCATTTTTTTTGAGATTTTTCCATATTGAAAATTCATTCTACTATAATAATATGTTACATGCAAAATAGGTTACATGCAAAAGGATGTGCACTGTCCTAACCCCCACATTATGCTTATTTAGCTTTTAACATGATTATAGCAATGGCATAGTTGTGTATTTACATGTCAACAATGATTTGTGGTTCATTTTCTTTACTTTACGTTTCAATAGTAGATAGTGTAATGTTTATGCCATGCAGATAGTGTAATTTTTATGAAAGGGTAATTATGTTTGGATTGTAGATTTGACGACTTTAAATTTTGTGTATAAATTTAATATCATCATTTCCTAACTAGTTAAGATAGGTTTCATCAATTAAACATTAAAACCTATAAGATACATATAAAATCGTCATCCTCACATTTCCATGTAAATAAGTTAAAATCTTCCTTATGCATTAATACATGTCAAAGTATAAATGCAAGTCACGATTTGCCTTGGAGTCTTGACCACGATGGAGGTTTTTTTGGGAAGAAGGTATTGGTTGGAATTTGGCCTGGGAGTTTCTTTTTGTTTAGTTAGGGGAGAAAGATTATTAGTCATTGTGTTGTGGTTGGAGGACACATGACTCGATTATAAAATCTTGGGGAGGGGAGTGAAAAGGGTTCCATCATTATTTATTGATTCTTAAATACTATATCAAAGGCGGAGTTACCAGAGCCTTACATCAACGGTTTCTCTGACTTGTTTTGGTCCAGGAAGTGATTACTGCTTGGGTGATTAGAATTAGAGTTATGGCTTTGGAAGCTAGTGCACTTATGGGAGCCATAGATGAGGTTGAATGGGAATGGGTAGGCTTATTTAAAATGGTGTATGCTTTGAGCAGTAAAGAAGGTGGTGGGGGCATCTTAAATGCTACATTAACACAAGAAGTTAATGCTCAACAACCATCCTCATTAGATTACCCAAGGATGGTGGATACGAGCATTCTTAAATTTGGAAGGGATATGAATGTGAACCTTTTTTATTATGGTGTAAGTTTGGGACTGTTACAGAGGAGCTCTAGTGCAGATTCAGATACAAAGATTGAACTAGGATTTATTCTGGTTTTCCTAAGCCGGCCAATAAATCTGTAAATATCAGTCATGAGCATTTGAGAGTTAAGGAAATTCACAAAAAAAAGGTTGTAAGGGCTTGGAAACCAAAAAGACGAAGAAAAATTATGGTTATTGGTATGGATGTCGTCTTGGAGGAAACGTGTTGACTATCCCTCTGTGCACTAGTTGGGAGTTTTTCTTATAAGACCAGAAGCAAACTTTCGTTTGCAGAGTGGATACATAGTAACTAGTTTCCTATCCTTGGATATGTGCTAGGGTTCTTAACTATGCCATATGGGTGGTTTGGTTTAGTCTTTAAAGTCCCCGAAGATGATGAACTTATTCCGAATAGGTTTTGGGACTTTGAAGGTGGAAGTCTTATGATGAAGAGATGGAGGATGGTTTTTGACCCCACAACGAACTATTTCAACCATCATCATGTTTGGGTATTACTCCCAGGTTTGACACTTAACCCGTGGCACTTAAAGGATTTGACTATTATAGGGAACCTTCTTGGTCAGTTCCTTAAAGTAGATGACAGTGGTTTACATTCATTGGATAAGCGCCTGGCGCGGGTCTTAGTGGACATAGATGTAACAATAGGTTTGATGGACACGTTGGAACTAGAATGGAGGGGTCAGGTATTGGTACAACGCCTAGATTACTAGGGTATACCTTTTTGTTGCACACAATGTTGGAGGACTGGTCATCTACGAAGAGATTGTTCAAATTGGGTTGGCGACGGAGTAGTTGAAGAAGCGGAGGAAAATCCAGCTATGAACTTGTATATGTTTGAAGAGGAACCATAGAAAATGGGTGCCTACCATTCTAGAGGTGAAGATGACTCAGGGGGTGACCTTTTGGGATCCCTAATCGGTAATTTGAGGTCCTTCTATCCTAACCTGTACTTTAAACTTTCTGCATGGGAATGTGAATTTTTGAAGAATTTTGTTTTGGAGGAGGCAACTACTGTAGAAGTCAATAGCATTGCTAAGGATACTATGGTTTTAGCAGGATCCATATCTGATTCAGATATTTTAGCTAGTTCTCCTCCTATAGTTGATACACCCTATTTTTTACTTGTTCCAACAGAGCCTCTTCCTTTTGCGGAGAGTATTGTTGTCTCTCAAAATAAAATAGAGATAGTCCCGAGTCTGGAAGATGTGATAGATTCTTTGATTCCTTCCTTTAGAGACTCTGAAAGCCCCACTCTCCTCACCAACTATCAGGGACATGATGTCCATCAAAATCCTCTTAACTCTGGGTGCATAATGAATAGTAAGGGGGACCAAAAAGTAAGAGCTTTAGCCTGGTCTAGGGGTTTGGGGATGGAACTTTGTTGGCACATGGGTAGACCCAGGGTTCAATGCTTCAACAATGTACCAAAAAAACGCTAACTACCGATCCTTTCGGCAACATCTGCGAAGCAGATGAAGTCTCACCCGAGGTAGAGGCAGGAGGGGTTGCATGACTCAATTGTCTACAACCTAGCTGGGACATAGATATGTGATCATGATACTTAACAGATAACTTATCCAATAGTATGCATTCAGTTATGATTCTTATTCACATCATATATTAACCCTAATTGTATATCAATGCAATAGTAATCAATATTAAACACATCTAAGCATTCATCACATATAATCAGAGAAGATCTAGCATTTATTCATATATCAAGCACTTAGCATCAATGAATCTACCTATCATACATCCATAATAGTGCACTAAGAAAATATAAACTTAACCATACATAGCACAAAGAAAAATAAAATAGGATATATGCAGTTCACCCCAGTGTGGGGCTACGTCCACCAACTCTTCTTCTTCTTTATTAGCTTCTTCCAATCTTCTTACATGCACCAAGCCACAAATCCAACTCCACAAAGGACATGAGATCCGCGCGCACCTCGCCAAATCCTCCTTCCCCGGATTAGGCCAAGGAACAGAGCCAACTACAACCACTTGCACTTAGCTATGTAAGTCTCACATACAGTATGCCCAAAGTTTTCACAACTATTCACACTTAGCAACCCTCACAGGTTCTTGCACAAAGCCGATCAGAACTACTTCTTACATCACTTAGCTACTTATTTATACATTACAAAATGGGGCCTAAGAATGGGTAAACCCATGGGACGACATCCCTTACCCGTTACATAAACCCTAAAATCCCAAAAAGCCCAAAAATCCCGCAAAAAGGGAGAGATCCCACAATCTCTGCTTCGCCTGGGTGCTCCATCTTCGACCAGCCCGTCGAAGTCCCAAAAATGGTCAAGCACGACCAAGGTTCTCTCAAAACTTGTTCGAGGGCCAATAGGCCCCCAACACTCACCTGTGACTCATCCTGAGTCACTCTGATCTGGACAACGCTACTTCGAAGGCCTCTATCTTAACTTGAGCTACCTCAACTTGTTGCTTTGCCAGAGCCTCCTGCTCAACGAACTCCTAAATTACTTGCTCAATGAAAGGCCCTTCCAGGCGTTGTTCTTCTATTACGACCACCTATTCCAACTGTGATTCTTGTCCCTCTAGCTCTTCAAACAGTGTGAAGGCTTCGTCTTGCACCGACAGGAGTCATTGTGTCACCTCCATAACTCGGCTTTGGATGGTAGTCACCTACTGCTGAATTGCACGTTGCTCATGTGAGCTCTTCATCTTCTCAATGGTCATAATCTTCTTCAGTTGTTCCTGCACAATCGACGCCTGCTACTTTACCTCTTGGAGTTGTGCCTCTAATCTCCTTAGCTTTGGGTTTTCTGCAAGGCACTCATAGGTCTATGCACTTCGATTACTTAGTTGCTTGCATTCTGAAACCAACGCCCTGATTCTTTCTACTGCCCTCCTGGAAGTTTCTTCCATCTGATCTCTTACTTATTGTGGAGTGCTCGATGTTGCTTGAAGTTCTATCTTTTCTACTCTTGCTTGAAGCTGTTGAATGGCCTCAGTGAGCTTCCCCACTTGGCTCTCTATTGTGTCTTTTTCTATCTGTGCCAAGCCCGACACAGAGTGAAGTGCTCTAGTTACTACCTCTCTAACCATAGTATACTCTGCAAGTAGCTGGTCTTTCTCTTTCTGTATTTTCTCTCGGTCCTCCTCAAACTTCGTCCTAATGTAATATTTTTCTTGCTGGGCAACCCGAAGTTTCTCTAGGACCTCCTCCTTTTCTTTCTTCAGGGCCTTTGTGGCCTGCTCCTTTTCTTCTTGGGCTCGTCGAAGGTGAGCCTCTATTGCATCTAGTAATCTTTGCAACTGGGTGGGCTCATCCCCCAATTCTACACCTTCTGATGACGACAGCATAGTAGACACTAGGTGACTCGAATAGACAGCTTGTTGTACCCCCTTTAGCTTCACCTCGATTCTGTCATACATCGTCTCCTTCTTTGCTTCATGTCATTGCAATATACCCTCTGAAGCATCTTCTACAGCTAAGATGATGAGATCAACATCATCCATTGTGAGCGCATTCTGTAGTTGAGTCTTGGTGGCTCGAGATTTCTTCCATGCTGAGGGTTTCTTCAGAGAAACCTTCCTTTTATTTGATGTCTCTACTTCTGTTAGGGGGTCCTTTGGCAGTCTTACTTATCCCTTTTCTTGCTTGTCTTATTCCCCTTCTTCTTCTTGGTTTACTTCGTTGCCTCCTCCTCCTCCAGGTGAGTCAGGCACAGTTTCCTCTAATGCATTTTCCTTCTCTTCACTGTCTATGTCTTGTACTTCCTCCTTTTTCTTAGCACTGCTTGGTCCATCATACTCAGTCCTGGTGACCATAGGACTTCCGATGAGATCGGGGTAGGATAGTTCTGTATCTCCGACCGGTACAAGGAATTCAACTGACCATTCCTTGGTTATCTCCTCCATGTCTTCATCAGTCAATTTGTAATAGGAATGAAACTCCTCTTTGCTTTGTCCCTTCACACAGTGATTTAAATGAAGTGGTGGTTGGCTCAGAAATTCACTAATGTCCTTTAAGTATGTAAGGTGTTCGGGGTCATTCGGGGGAATGACTCAATGTCACGTGTGAGCTATAAGTAGTAAGCATGGAACACCACATTTTATTTCCACCGCTTCTCCATATCACTCGTGTACCACAAGGTGGTGAACCTCGCGACCAATGGTTCTGATGACTCAACTTCAGGGAATGCTACTCCCTTTGACATCTCCTAAGTGACAAATTCTCTTAAGATCAACAACCAACTAATGTGGAACTCATAGCCTTGGTCATGCGCTTTGCGACAGTCCTTCTACAACTCATTGACGAGGTAGCTCGCCCAGTTCATCTGCATCCCTTCGACACACTTACCTGCAAGGTCGACTACATATATTGTTACTTGCATAGGGTGGTTCTTTCTGACGAGATTTCCCGTTATCAGCTGACATGCTAGGTACACTACACCATCTTGGATGGAGGCTACCTTGTAGCCTCGTTTCCCCTTCTCCACATCGTCGTATGCTTCCTTTATTCATTGTGCCAAGGAGCAATCTGATGTCTTTCCTAGCTAGAAATAGTGAGGTTCTAGTCCTTGCATGCTTAATCCGATGATCAGGCGGATTAGGGTTAGATCCACAGTCACGTGCCTATCTAACCAGAGATAGCCTCCATGGTAGCACGACAGGAGGAGTTTAATGCACGCGTTAACCTCTTGATGTATGTCAAAGTGGGGGATATTCATGACGTTTAGGATCGTTGACCTCGCGGTCTCCTTGATCCATGGTTGGGAAACTATCTTAGGCTTCTTCCAAGTCGTCTTTGTCAGGTAGTGATGTGATGCGAGCATCGCATAATTCTTCCTATCTCCCAGGTTGAAATCACTTATCTTAAGCGTTGGGATCAGTCCCAGTTGTGGTCCAACTGCACGTATCCCTTTCGGGAGGTACGCAGTGATGAGTGTGTACTCTAAATCCCTCAGGATGCTGTCACAACTAACCGCACCAGCCAAGAGCAGGATATAGTTGGGCAAGACCGATGGGATCTACTTAGCGTTCTCCATATTGTCGCGGTGCTTGTTTCTTTTCTCAGTTGATGCTCGACTAGATCAACGTGTAGTCTAGGGGGATGCTTGCACTCCTCCAGTCGATGAGGAATGTATTCCTATGGAAATAACTTTCTCAGCCATAAGGTCAATCAAGATCTCTTCTACAGAATTCTCGACTGCACTAAGGTCGCCTGACATGCACACTCGTAGTCAAAGAACTCGGGTAGGTGAACGGATACTCAATGTGGTCAAGTCAATGGCGAGGTCTAGACAACACAGCACGGTGCACGATCAATCATCTGTGGGCTCGAATATCTCAGTTTGCAAAAGTGGCCCCGGTGAGGCATTCGACAGATTAAATAAGCAATGTCGTAATGAATTCCTCCAACGGGCAGGAATGCCTCAATCAATATGATTCCATCCATTGTGGCGTGGTCCCAATGATCTAATGGTGATCTTCCTGATAATAACTGCATTTCTAACCGTTTTGGAGCGTCATTCTAACTGTCAGGACACCTCCAATAGTCATATAGCTTTGATGTGGTGAAGTTCCAGTCTGCGTTGTTCTACTATTCTGACGAGGTTCAAGTTTTGTAAGCTTGCCTTTTGCAAAGTCTTCCATGGAACTTGCTACAGTTTTTCTAACTTTGATTTCTTCATATTGAGCTTTCTTACCTTCTTTCCTTTGATCTGAGTTTCTGGGTTCCTCTTCCCATTCTTATTCTTATCTTTTCTTAGCATAGTAACTTCGCACTGCCGAGGGTCTTTCAAAGGGTTCAAATGTAATATCTCTTCTCTTATTACTTCTGGGGTGGGTGCTCTTCTTTCTTTCATGGATAGGGTTTTCAAGCCTTCCTGCGTTCTTGCAGCTTCGACAACTAAGTCTCTGGTCCTTAGTTGCTTCAACTTGTCCTCTTGTTCTTATACTAGTTTCTCTATTTTCTTGGCTATGAAGTCCCTTAATCCTTGTGTTTTCTATTTTGTATCTTCTTCCTCTGCTTTCCTCCAGATCTAATCTTTCTCAATCCAAGTCTTTCCTAACAAAAGTGCAAAAGGGGCGATGTTCTCAAAAAATTTAATGACTTCGAATTCTTCTTCAATCGATGTTCCATGGGAAATCATAGGTACATTAGTAACACTTACACACTTGGTTATTATCTTTCCTTTAAACAATCCTATCCTTCCCAATGAAGGAACCATAGCAGGCTTTCCTAAAAATTCCCAAGTACTTTATGGCATGATATTCAACTGTGTTTCCTCGTCCAAAACACAGTCTATGTCAAAGTCTCCTATTCTTGTTTCTATGCAATGCTTCTCTTTTAAGATCTCTGGTAAACTGATGTCTATGTGATCCTTCAATGTTTCTTCCAGCTATAATAACATGGTCCCTAATTCTTTTTGGTTTTCTAACATATCCTTAGTTTCTTGACCTTCTTCATATTTTTCTTGTCTCAGGTTCATCTTTTCAACTTTAGCAATCATTCTAGGGAAATCCAAAACCTCATGACCAACATCTTTACAAAAAATAAAAATATGACCTATACCAGGGAATTCCTTAGCAATATGCCCTGATCTTCTACAGTTATAACACAATGTCAATCCTCTCTTTCTCTTAAACGATCCCCAACCTTTCTGGTACTGTGCACTGGGATCACAGTGATGGACCTACAATCTGCAAAAATTATTTCTAGGGTCCTGCATCCACTTATTAGTCCAAAAATTCTTTCTATGCATAGGAATAACATATCTTTCACTATTTCTATCAAATCTATTCAGATCAAATCTTCCTTCTTCTAGTTGTGCCCTAGTTTTCAGACTAGGAAAAAATCTATCAAACATACCTAGATTCATACTTTCGAAACAAAAATTTCCACTTATCTTACCTTTATCAAAGCACAAAGCTTTAATATCTTACCTCTCTCTTCATATTGGGCTTGCTTCTCTTAGCACAGAGATTCACAAGTCAAGTCGAATATTTCACACTACAACAATAGATCTACGCACAAAGATTTCTCTTTTCTTCAATTCCCAGCAACCACAGCTTCAAGTCTTGGTAGTGGAACCATTTGTTGGAATAGGGGCAGACCCAGGGTTCAATGCTTCAAAAATGCACCAAAAGAAACCTAACTACCGGTCCTTTTGGAAACACCTTTGAAGTAGATGAAGTCTCACCCGAGGTAGAGGCAGGGGGGGTTGCATGACTCAAGTGTCTACAACCTAGCTGGGACACAGATCTGTGATCACGATACTTAACAGAGCACTTAGCCAATACTATGCATTCAGTTATGATTCTTATTCACATCACAGATTAACGCTAACTGTAGATCATCGTAGTAGTAATCAATATTAAACACATCTAAGCATTTAACACATAGCATCAGAGAAGATCTAGCATTTATTCATATATCAAGCACTAAGCATCAATGAATCTACCTATCATACATCCAGAATAGTGCACTAAGAAAATATAAACATAACCATACATAGAACAAAGCACAATAACACAAGATATACGTGGTTCACCCCATTGTGGGGCTACGTCCACCAACTCTTCTTCTTCTTTATTAGCTTCTTCCAATATTATTACATGCACGAAGCCACAGATCCAACTCTGCAAAGGACAAGAGATCTGTGCGCACCTCGCCAGATCCTCCTTCCCCAGATTAGGTCAAGGCACAAAGCCAACTACAACCACTTGCACTTAGCTCTACAAGTCTCACATACAATATGCACAAATCATTCACAGCTATTCACACTTAGCAACCCTCACAGGTTCTTGCACAAAGCCGATCAGAACTACTTCTGACATCACTTAGCTACTTATTTATACATTACAAAAAGGGGCCTAAGCATGGTTAAACCCATGGGACGACATCCCATACCTATTAAATAAACCCTAAAAGACAAAAAATCCCACAAAAAGGGCTAGATCTCGCGATCTCCGCTATGCCTGGGCACTCCATCTTCAACCAGCCTGTCGAAGTCCCAAAAATGGTCAAGCACGACCAAGGTTCTCTCAAAACTTGGTCGAGGGCCAACAAACTTTCTCCTATCAAGACTAGGAGTGCTCGAAAGAAATCTGGTCAGTCTTCGGCTATTGAACTCTACTTGGTTACTTCACTTGACATAGGGGCGCTTAGAGGCATGAAAGCCCTTGCAAGGGATAAATCACGATCCTCTTATCCCTGAATGTCAGAGGGGTAGGAGGTCCCCATAAACCTCCTTCTTTATGTAGATTGTTGAGTAGTACAAAGTTGGACATAGTTTTTTTTCAAGAAACTTTAGTGGATGAATTGAAGGCCGAGAATTTTATGATTTCACTATGCCCCTCTTGGTGTATCAGTGCGATTAGTGTTGTTGGGAAGTCGGGAGGACTTCTAGTTGCTTGGAATCCCATTATATTCGAGCTAAATCCATTCCTAAGTGTTGGTGTTATTTTGTTGACAGGTTATCACTTACCCGACAAAAGCAGGATTAGTTTTTTAAATGCTTATGGTCCTTGCTCGGGTAGAAGACAGTTCTGGGAACAAGTAGAGTCAAAGGGTTTACTAGAATAGGATGATCTCATCATGGTAGGTGACTTAAATTTTATAACAATTATTGATGAAGTGTGGGGTGTGGAAGCACTATCCGATCCATTGGCTAGTTTCTTCAGAGACCTATTTCAAAAAAATCATTTGGTGGATGTACAACCATCAGAACTAGTGCCTACATGGCACAACGATAGAAGTGGGGCACATTGTATTCAAAAAAGGTTGGACAGAGTTTATGCGGCTGAAGGTTTATTGGATGATACATCAAGGTTTAGATCATGGGTTGTACACCCTTATATCTCGGATCATGCCCCTATGATCTTTCAATTGGACCATGGATATAATTCAGTTGCTTGCCCCTTCAAATTTAACAATGCTTGTTTGATGGAAGAGTCATTTGGAGATATAGTTCAGTCGGTATGGTGCAATACATAGTACTGCAGTGTGGCTGGTGCACAAAGGATAGTTTCACAGAAGTTACTCAAACTAAAGGCTCATCCTAATATTTGGTTAATAGAGAAGAAATTAAAAGAAACTAGAGCCTTTGTTGTCCTAGAAGATGAGATCGAGCAGCTGACAAAATAGAGTTGGGAAAATGACTTCAATATGAATCTGGGATCTCGATTAAAATCTCTTGAAACAAATTATTGATGGAAGAGGAGCCATGTTGGCGGTTAAAAAGTAGAGCTACATGGATCCATAATGGTGAAAAAATACTAAGTATTTTCACCACTATGATAGTTTTAGATGGAATAAAAAACACCTGTGGGAAATCAAGGATGATCAGGGGAAAATTCAGCATGGGCAGGAGGCTATTAAGTCCGAAGAGATGTGCTACTTCATATCATTCTACCAAGAATCGACTGAGAACAGGATTGTGGATCAAGTAGATGCAGTGAGACTGTATCCTAGAATGGGGATGGAGGAGGATGTACAAAATTTAGAAAAACCTGTTACAAAGGAGGAAGTTTTTGTGGTTCTAAAAGGTTTCATGAAAGATAAAAGTCCAGGCCCGGATGGGTGGACTGTTGAATTTTTCATTCATTACTTTGATATGGTTGCTAAGGATTTACTGGAAGTGGTGGAAGAATCACGCACTACAGGGGAGGTGATCAGGTTTATGAATTCGACCTTCATTGCTTTGATTCCGAAGGTAAATGGACTGACAACTTTTGGTGATTTTTGTCCGATTTCCTTGTGAAATCTTTTGTATAAGATTATATCAAAGATTATCGCCAAGAGAATAAGACCGATCTTGTCTCGTACATTATCCAAGGAGCAGTTTGGATTCCTAAAAGGAAGAAAAATAATTGATGCAATCGGGACAGCCCAGGAGTGTCTCCATAGTATCAAAGAAAAAACGTTGAAGGATTTAATTCTCAAAATCAATTTGAAGAAAGCATACAATTGCATTAGTTGGGATTATCTCAGGGTGGTTTTACTCCAATGTGGTTTTGGGCGGCTGATGACCAACTGGATTATGGGTTGTGTCACGTCAGCTTCCTATGCAATTCTTATCAATGGTGAGCCTACAGACTTTTTTAGCAGCGGGAGAGGGCTCAGACAGGGATGCCCTCTGTCTCCCTTGATTTTCATCCTTATTATGGAAGGTTTGATCCTGGCTTTAAAAACAATCCAAGGGGAAGGAATCTTGACTGACATTAAGGTTTCCAGACTCATTCGGATTCTGCACTTACTATTCATAGATGATATTCTTATTATGTCAAATGACTATTTAGTCGAATGGAAGGAGATCAGCAAGGTTTTGAATAATTTTTGTAATGCTTTAGGTCTACGGGTAAATCCTTAAAAAACCACCTTTTTAAGTATGGTGTAAATCATCTTGTCCTAGTTTCTCTGAAATTAATTCTCCCGTATAACTATCAATATCTCTCTAAGGGGTTCAAATATCTTGGTTTCTTCCTTAAGATTGACAGGTACAGACATGAAGATTGGCATTGGCTTGTAGAAAAATATGAAAAGAATATCAATCACTGGTGCAATCGATGTTTGTCTTTAGGGGGCCGATTGATTTTGATTAAATCCATCTTGGAGAGCCAACCTGTCTACTGGTTGGCTTTGGCGAATCTGCCATCAATGATATTTCATAAAATTCGTCAACTGATTTTTAGTTTCCTTTGGTCAGGATGCCGAAAAAAGAAGAGCATACATATTTGCAATTGGCAATTGATAGCTAGACCAAAGCACCATGGGGGATGGGGGTTGAGGAACTTTATCGACTTCAGTAGAGCATTGGCAGCTAACAGTCTTTAGAGGGCCCTTATGAAGGAGGGTTTATGGCACTAGGTGCTAAAGGATAAGTATCTACCATTTTTTCAGTTGCTCGCTGGCTACGAACGGTAGACATCACAAAGGAAAAAGGCTCTCAGGCCTGGGAATACTTATTAAAATCCCTCTATCTTCTTCTACAATGGATTGCATGGAGTCCCGAGAATGGA
Organism: Picea engelmannii; assembly: GCA_009831015.1. Lineage (NCBI taxonomy): Eukaryota > Viridiplantae > Streptophyta > Pinopsida > Pinales > Pinaceae > Picea > Picea engelmannii. The sequence continues at coordinate 1,148,169 of ML777754.1, read as the reverse complement.
CATTTAATCTTGATTGGAAAATATTGAATATTGGGGATGGTACAATCGGCATTAGTGTCAGAGGAGTTGATTGAAGTGATTAATAGGAAAGGTGTGTACTACTTATTCCAGGCACAAGCTGAGGCACAAGTGGGCAGGGTCACTTCCAATTGGCTTACTAGTGTTGATTTGGAATTGTTTGGGAACCTAAAGGAAGAATGGCATGCCTATCAATGTGCTCTTATAAATAATGGAGTTATCCTACAAGAGAATCCAGACTCTTTAAAATGGACAGGGAGAGACTTGTCGGGATAGGTTACAGTAAAGAATGTCTACTTGGCATTACAAAAATTGAAATGGAATTACAAGATATGTGGTTGGAGAAAGGCCTTATGGTCTTGGGATTGCCCGCTGAAAATCAAGATGTTCATTTGGTTGTTGGTGGAAAATAAAATACTTACGTGGGAGATTCTCCAGCGTAGAGGTTTCACAAGACCATGTATTTATAAGTTGTGTTTGAAGAATGTAGAATCGACTCAACACCTTTTTATGGAATGCACCTTTATGATGGAAGTATGGAACAAGTTAAGATTTTATTTAAACTACTCCGGAGTTTGGGCAGGGAATAATCTGATGGACTGTTTCAAACAGTGGAAAGCTCGAAATTTTCATTTTCCTACTCTTCCAGCTCTAATATGCTGGTCATTATGGAGGGAACACAATTATGTGGTCTTTGAAGACATCATTCCCAGGGTACAGAAAGTGATTCATAGATCTCTTCTAGCACTACGGGAATACAAACATATTCCAAAGGTACCTGTTCGGAGATTGGGGTTTCCACATCCGGCGGTGGGAGGCACAGTTGGTTTGGTTCGATGGAGCGACATCATCTACAGGTCTCAACAGTGGTGCGGGGGGAGTCATAAGGATCAATGAGCAGTGTAGTTACAAGTGGCTCCTTAACTATGGGCCCGGTACCAATACCAGAGCCGAATTGCTTGGAGTCTAGGCCTTTCTTTCATTGGCTTCTCGACTTTCTATCTAGGATCTACATGTTATGGGAGACTCAAAGATTATTACTGATTGGTTGAGGGGAAAGGGGTGACTACAGGTTATCACTTTGGACTGCTAGATGGATTATATCATTGTATTAATCAATCATTTCTACAAAATATCCTTTGCTCATGTTTATAGAAATGACAATAAAGTGGTAGATACTCTATCAAAGCAGACACTCACAAGGGATCCCGGGAAGCTTATTTACTACCAATGTGCAGAGGAGCGTGAGGGGCCCCTTCAGTTTCTCGATCTTTATTAGTCCCATTTGGATTTTAGTTTGAGGCTACTGACTTAGTGGCACCTTATGTTTTGAACACTTGATTTTGGATGGCTTGTGAACAACCAAAGTTATATTGTGAATCAGATAATTTATATTCTAATGTGATATGTAGTTTTGTTTTTTTGGCCTGGGGTCTCCTCTATGTGATGTAATAGGGAATATTGACATTACTTATGGTCTTTTTGACACAAGTAAGATTAGGCATATTGTAAGCACTCAGTTTATATTTATAATAAAAATATTAAAAAAAAAAAAAACATTCTTCATGTCGAAAAGGTTCAACAAGGTACAATACATTTGTGTTAGTTCAAGTTACAATACATTCATGTTAGTTCTTGAAAGTATCAAGGATATTATATTATATATATATATATATATGATTGATTTTGATTTGTATTAATATTTAAATGAAGTATTTTATAAAAATAATTTTTTAATAATAATTTTTTAATAAATATAATGATATTTAATGTAATACATCATGTGCATCAAGTAAGTTGTTATACATGTTTACATGTTTCAATCATACATTTTTCATTGGTTTCACAACCATGATTGGATACATAACAATAATTAACGTTGTAATTGTGTTCAACGAATATACACTAAAATTTGAGTAAAATGAAAGGAAACACTGTTTTTTAAAATATAGTTATAAATAATAAATATTTAGTATGATGTAACATCCTCATATTAACATCTTTGATGATTTAAATGACATGTCTTTATAAATAATAAATATTTAATATGATGTGATAACATCCTATTTATTCAAGTATTAACATTGTTGATGATTTAAATGACATGTCTTGTTATCCGTAAATATAATGTTTAAAATACTATTTCACAATAACACCATATCCATATCCACATTAAAATTTTAATCCGCATCCATACGTTTCTCATCATAAACTTATTAATCCCACAAGAATCCTCCCACAAGCATTGTCCACACAATCCTCTTCATCAGTGGTTTGTAAAACAAAACTCATTGTCATTATCGGTAAAAATCCCTCATTCTCATTATCAAAAGAGTGTTATCAAATGACACTTGCCATTTTTTTTTTTTTAATGAGATCGATACATTTGTACTACTAGTTTCTCACATTATTGTGTATATTATGCAAGATTGCCATTTTAAAAGAAAATTGTTTTATTTTTATATCTAGACATTATGATATAAAAATAGCTTTCAAGAAATTTTGAGTCACAAAGCACATGAGGAAGAAAGGTTTAAATGGTAAAAAATGAAAGGTTAAAAAATTAGTGAGGGAGATAAAAATGTTAATTGTAGTTAAGATAAAGTTATGAAATATAATATAATATATAATATTTATAGGTTAAATATGATTTAAATAGATTAAAAAAATAAAAATCTTAAATTAATTTTAAAAATTTTGAAAGAAAGATTCTCTTATTAAAATAAGTGTTGCATGCCAGCGTAGTCCCTATCAAGTTGAATTGGGAATAAATGCATAGGGATGGGGAAAAAGTAGCGGAGGCAGATCGAAACTGCAACGGAGATGTGCCAAGCAGTGTGAAGCACAGGTGGTATCCATGCAGTAAATGACACGTGGCCCCTGGAGTCCCATTTATTTTTTGAAACTATATAATCTATTTTTCTATGTTCGAAATTTATGTCTATTTTGTCTCTATATGTGCCAGGACAAAAAAAATTATATTCAAATTAAATAAACACAAATTCTTGACATTAAGTATAGTGGAAGATACAAATTTATGAGGGCATATATATAAAAAATGAGATAAAAAAATAGTTTTGAAATTAAATAAACACAATTTCTTGACATTCAGCATAGTGGAAGATACAAATTTATGAGGACATATATATAAAAGGAGATAAAAAACAGTTTTATTTGAAATATATCAAAAAATAATATTGTCTGTTACATATTCCTAGAAATTTAAATGCGTTTGTCATATAGACTGGGATTGGGGCTCCCACAGATCATAAGAGAAATATGTACAAGAAATAGGACCGTGGAAAGAAGAAGTGGGCGACGGTAGAATGTAATACCTGAAATGAATAAATTGAAAGGTATCAGTCTTTGGCTAGACATTTTTATTTAAAAATGTGGAATAACTGGATTGATAAACAAAGAAGGATGTGATCAGTATAGACTTACAGTGAAGGTACATATAACCCCTTTTGTTATTTGTTTGTTGATGCCTTTTTATTGCTGTTGTCGACGGCTACTGGAATCATGGCAACTGCATGTTGCCTTTCGTCGGCGATCTGCTTCAGTTCCCTTTCGAGCCATTCTTCAATGTAGCTTCTCAAGGGGGTGAAGTTGATCTCATTCCAGATTTTTATGTTGAAAAGTTCATCTTCTAATTCCCTTAGATCGATAGAAAGATTATGCAGAGCCTGATCAATTTCTTCATTCTGTACCGAATAGTTGACTAGCCAGTTGTCGATGTCATATTCATCATATTCAAGGATGCTGTAAAAATTTTCCAAAGACAACGCCTTAAAAATATCAATCCATTTATCGAAGGCTTGCTTAGTTAAGGGAAAGGAGTTGACGATTAAGTTGGGGTCTTGGAAGTCGTTGGTCCTTCTGGATAAGTCTATTTTGGTCAACTCTGTGAATAATTTTTCTTTCTTTGATATGGCTTGTTCACATGACTGGACAATGAGATGAAGGTTCTTCACTTTTTCTTTCCAACATAAATTTAATTGAGTGATCCAGTTTTTGGATGGGAGATCTTGTTTTCTTCTTCTCGTTTCTGTCATGTTGTTGACAATGGTGCCAAAAGGAAGGACCATGTCTAAATATAAACATTTTTCATTTTTTAAATCCGCCTGCAAATGTTCGAGCAAATTATGTTCCCTCATTCCAAGGGAAGCCATGGTTTGTGATGTTTCCCACGCCTCAGCAATTAGTTCCATTATTTTCTTGATATTGTTCTCCACATATCCTCTACACGATGCGAGGAGGCTGGAGGATCCTTTTAACTTGGCTGCAAGGATGGTAGGCATGGCTATTGCCAAAGGACTAGCAAGAAATGGCATAGGAATCAAATCTTCCTGCAATTCCTTGATCCGGTCCTTCAGTCTAGCATTCTCGGCCTCAATGCCTCCAATGGAATCATCAAGAGAATCTTTGGTCGCTATGTGAAGTCGATAGATTTGGGACAGTCGCATGTTTGCAAGGTTAACCTCTGAACGAGATTTTCCTTTCTTATTTTTTTACATATCTATTTTCAATAATTATTTTTTTAGACTTGTTGTCAAAAACAGTGCTCTGGAACACGAAGGATTCATCTTCGTAAAAAAAATCGGTATCATCTATGTCCATTGGACTACTATGATGGATCGTTTCTTTGGGCTGGTCAAGGTTGCAAAACACACTATCCAGATCAGGCTCAAGTTCCATGTTCTCACTCTCAATTTCGGGCTCCTCCACTTGTCCCACAATTTTTTTTCTCTTCTTGTCCATGGGAACCTTGTGAGAACTATCAATTTTAGGGTGAGGAGGGTTGTTATCTCCTCCTTCGTTTGAAGAATTTTGAGTTTCTTTGTTGTTGTGGTGGGTCGTTGGAGCGATGCTCTGGGATGTTGTACTTTTGGGAGTGTTATCCGTCGATTGAACACTCTTCTCACCAAGGCCTTTTCCCTGTTGCTTGTACAATTCAATGGTGCTTTGCAGTGTGTCTAGGTCATTGGCATCAGAAGCAGGAGCATTGTCGCCAATGTCTCTTTTTTCGGTCAGGTGTTTTTTGAAAAAAGAATTTTTGAGGCCAAGTGTTAGTAAAATTTATAAAAAAAAATTATTAGGGTCGAACCCTCTTAGGATTTCAACATATCTTAGGTTCAAGTTGGTGAAATGGGCTGCAAATTCATCAATTTTTTTAATGTTCCTCAACACGAAGTCCTCGACTTTCCAAGGTAGAGGAATGAACTATTTTTTTCTCTTCTCATGGAATAGATGCAACTAGTAGTTGTATTTCCTTTCTATTTTTGTAACAAACATTTTGTCGGTAATGTGATATGGAAGGAGAGCGGGTTTTTCCTTGGAGCCAAAAATCCCTATCACAGTGTAATTATCCATATGTTCAAGTGTCCCCTTCCTGTCCAAAAACCTGGTTGCCTGGTCAGATATGCGGGGAGCATCTTCTCCTAACAACAAAACTTTGAAAACAGACACAAAGTCATTAAAAACCTCATAAAAACAGTGGGAGGCATTTTCCTTCCACAAGGCCTGGTACCATAACATTACTGGGTCGAATTCCCAGTTCACCTTCTTGGACAGACATAGTTTTGGAAACTGGAAGCAATGCGCTATCGCAAAAACCAAGTAGGATGACATATAAAATTTCTTCTCCTTTTTGAAGCTTGACAATTGGGAACAAATTTCATGGGAAATTAGCTTCCCCCAATCAAAAATGGCTTGTTCCTTGACTGTGAAATACAAAATATAAAGAACCATGCGGGAAATAGTTGTTGTGGATTCTTGTCCCCTTATTCTTGTAAACAGCCACACAATTTCCCGGAATGGATTTCTAAATGAACTAACCTACAAGCTTGTGATATCTTCAGGAATTTCCATTGGGTCTTCTAGGAACTCGGGCAAGAGGTCCAACCCATTATTATGCTTTCTTAGGATCTGCTTGGAATCTTCTCCTTTGAACGTTGATGTTGGCTCTAACAATATTAACATCTGGTGGAAGACCTGAGGTGACAAAGAAACATAAGAGTGGTCCCGCAGTGGAATAATTCTTTAGGCTAAAATATATTTATTGGCGCACCAAGAGACCAGCTCCTTATAGTCAAAAACTTCAGGGACACAGACTGCACGAGCAATCCCAGAGGTCCAAATTATTTTGTTATGAGCAGTAGGGGTTGAGTAATAAGAATATGCCCTAGACCACTGGAAGTTTTATTCCTCGTGCCCGAATATGTTCATTGTATCTCCACATAACTGTTGTTGAGTTGGTGCCATAAGTTTATGAGAACGTTCGTTTTCTCAAGATGATGGTTGAAATGAATAGTTGGAGGCAATAATATAACCCTCTGCAAATGTTGGTTCAATGCTTATGAATGGGAAAGATCCTTGAGCCTTTCGCTCATTAATGGAAATCTCTATGGGTGTTGCATGATGAGTTGTTAGCAGTAAAGCTTACTTATTGCATACTTAGAAGTGCGAAGGTGGCTGGTACGACGAAGAGAAATTAAGGATTGGAGGTTTCATGAGCGTGCCAACTCGACGATGTGCGAATGGCATTCCATGATTTTGAAATCAACACTCGGAAGGGATAATATAACCCTCCGCAAATCTTGGTTTAATGCATATAAATGGGATATCTCTTCGAGACTTTTGCTCATTAATGACAATCTATACGGTTCCTGCACAATGAGCTATTAGCATTAAAGCTTACTAATTGCATATTTAGAAACAAGATATATATATATATATATATATATATATATATATATATATATTATTATAGACAAGTGCGAAGGTAACAGAGACGGGGAAGAGCAAGCAAGGAATGACAAGGTATGAAAAGCGGTTGGACGGGATTCAAAATAGGGTTATGGGGGATACTCCAGAGAGGTGAGTGTCCGAAGGTCAAATTTTATGTCTCGGAATTTTTGACTGCAAAATGTGTAAAACAGAAGAGAGCATGATGGGGCGGTTCAACAGTCGGTTTGTATATTTGTGGAATTCTGGGAAAGTGGCTAAGTATAGAATAGGGAAACGGTCAGTTGGACTCGTTTTCATAATTAAGGATTGAAGATTTCGTGAATGGGCCAACCCAACGATGTACAAATGACATTCCATGATGTTTTAAATTAACACTCGGAAGGGATAATATAACCCTCCAAAATTTTTGGTTTTATGCGTATTAATGGGAGATCTCCTCAAATCCCAGTTTAGCATTAACGCTTGCCAATTGCATACTTAGAAATAAAACCTTATATATACACACACACATAATATATATATATATATATATATATATATATATAATATTTTTTATTATAAATAAGACTTTTATATATACATAAGTATGAACAACAGTTGGACAGGATTGAAAGTAGGGTTGCAAGCGATGAGGAGGAGAGGTGAGTGCCCGACGGTCAAATTAAATGTCTTTATAATGTTTTCTAAACAATTTTTTATTATAAACAAGTGTGAAGATGATGAGGATGATATATATATATATATATATATATATATATATATATATATATATATATATATATATATATATATATATATATATATATATTTATAAACAATCCTTTTTATTATAAGTAAGAATCTTTAGGGCAATCTTGAACCCTCTTTCCCGAGAACCCGCAAGTGAAAAAGTCGATAAGTATTTGTAATAGATATCCCATTAGCTGGCGAGATATTTTCTGCATGTTTTTGTACAAGTTGTGTAGGAACAGTTATTATGACGGTCTCCTCGAGGCATGATGAGTTGTTAGAATTAAACCTCAATTATTGCATACTTGGAAAGAAGTGAAAAGGACGTGGTCACAGGAAACAATGATTAGGAATTGGATATTTCGTGAACCCTCCAACCTGACGATCCGCAAAAGAAATTTGAAGAAATGGTGAAGTATGGAAAGAGGATGGATGGGCTTCAAAATGGGGTGACAATAGTTCCACAGGAGACGTGACGACCCGACAGTCAAATTGTATGTATCGAAAGTTTTGAATGAAAAATGTGTACCACGGAAGAGGGGATGATAGGAAGACTGTAACATAGAAGACGATATGATGTGAGTGTCCGGTTGTAAATTTGTATATCGTGGAAGTCAGGGTAATGTTTGCAAGTCACGGAACAATAGAAGTGCAATCTAGAGCCCTCCTACCCAAAAATCCGCGGTCGGAGAAGTGGCTAGGTATGGAATGGGGAAGCAGTTGATTAGAGTCGTGATATAAAAGCACAAGTGAAAATGTGAACCCGTGACTCCACCAACCCGCGCAGCTAGACATTTTTCAGAAAAATGACCAAGTAACGAGAAAGATAAAGTACAGGGAAAAGAGAAATGATAATTTGGTTAAGTATAGAAGACATAAAAGAAGGGCTAATATATTCACATCTGTAATAGATATCCCATTTCCTGGAAAGATATTTTCTGCATGTTTCTGGAGAAGTTGTATACTTATTGCATATACTTGGAAAGAAGTGCGAAGGTGGTGGGCACATAAAACAATGACTAGGAATTGGAAATTTATTGAACCTGCCAACCCAACGATCCGCGAAAGAGATTGCAAGAAATGGCCCTGTCGAAAGTGGTTGGATGGCCTTCAAAATAGGCTGACAAGGGTTCTCGAGGGGACGTGAGGCCTCGACGATCAAATTGTATTGATCAAAACTTTTGAGTGCAAATTGTGTAACACGGAAGAGGGGCTGATGTAGGAGTCTGGAAGTCAATTTGTATATCGCGGAAGCCGGGGGGATGTTTGCAGGTCAAGGAACACTAGAAGTTCACTCCGCCTATCTGGGAACTCGCAAGTGAAAAATTCGGGTAAGTATGGAATTGGAGACGCGAAAGAGATTCCAAGAAATGGCGAAATATGGAAAGCGGACACAAGGGCTTCAAAATAGGGTGACAATAGTTCTCCAAGAGACGTGAGGACCCGAAGGTCAAATTGCAGGTCTCAGAACTTTCGTGTGCAAACTGTGTATCATGGAAGAGGGTATGATGTGGGAGTGCAACAGTAAATTTGTATATCATGGAGGTCTGGGTGTTGTTTGTAGGTCACGAAACAATGGAAGTGCAATATAGAGCCCACCTGTTCAAGAATCCACGATCTGAAAAGTGGCTAGGCATGGAATGGCTAGCGGTCGGTCGGAGTCGTGATATAAAAGCACGAGTGCAAATGTGAACCTGTGATATAGCTAACATGTGGATTGAGACATTTTCAGAAAAACAACTAACTAGAAATACAGAGCAAAGGGGAAAAAGAAATGGGAATTTGGTTGAGTATAGAAGAGGGAAAACAAGGTCCAATATATTCAAATCTGTAATAGATATTCCATTTCTTGGCAATATCTTTTATGTATGTGTCTAGAGAAGTTGTATACTTATTGCATATACTTGGAAAGAAGTCTGAAAGGTGGTGGGCACAGGAAACAACAACTAGAAATTGGAAATTTCCTGAACCCGTGAACTTGACGATCCACAAAAGAGATGTCAAGGAATGGTCAAGTGTGGAAAGCGGTCAGACAGGCTTCAAAATATGGTGACAAGGGTTACCGAGGAGACGTAAGGCCCCGGCTGTCAAATTGTATGTATCGGAACATTTCAATGAAAAATGTGTAACTCGAAAGAGGGGATGATATGGGAGTCCAGAAGTAAATCTGCATATTGCAGAAGCCGAAGTGTTGTTTGCAAGTCACAAAACAATGGAAGTGAAATTTAGAGAAAATGGAAGGGCTTGGTCGGAATCGCAATATAAAAGCATGAATTAAAATATGAACGCGTGAATCCGCCAACCTGTGCAGCAAGAAATTTTTGGAAAAAAATGACTAAGTAACCAGAAAGAGAAACTACATGGGATAAAAGAGTGGGAAAATAGAAAGATGGAGGAAAATTTCCGTAAGTGAGAATTGGTTTCAAACAAGCCCCATTGTTGTAAAACCATCATTTTCTAGTCCAATACTGTATCCAAGTCCCTAATATCATTTGCTTGTACCATTAAAAAGACTGTTAGCAAATGCTTTGTTGAAGATTAGATTTTATTGCAACTTGTGGGAGTAATTGTGTTCTTGATACATTCTTCCATGACTTGAACATATTAACTTGAATATTAAACTTCTTGCATGATGGGTTGTTATCATTAAAGATTAATAATTGTATGTCTAGAAACAAGAATGATGATCTTGAATTTTAATATCGTAGTTGATTTCATAGTCCCATTTGACTACAACCACCATATATCATTTTTTTTTTCTTTTTTTAATTCATGAACAAGAAATTTGGTAATTTCATTAATAAAGTAAAAAATGCTCAAATAGAGGCTAGGGGATGGACAACTAATAAAATGTTCCCTTTCAGACTAAAGGAATCAAGAAAGCGAAAGGGAAATAAGAAATTGTTTGCTTAGCAAGGATGAGATGAAAACGAAATTCCTATGGCAGGGCCCGGATTGTAGCATTGTGATTTGGTCTTGCTATGTTCTATCTACATTACGAATAGAATTGAACGTTGGTATGAAATTTTCTGAAAATCATTTTTGTTTCCATAAAATCCTAATGGATCGACACAATGCATTGTCATATAATTGTTAAATGCTCCATTTTAGATCAAATTACTTGAGCCAATACAATATCTAAGAACTATGAGACTATCCAACCGTGCCAATGAGAAGAGGTGTTAAATTCAAAAAAGAAGCAACAACCAAGACTCCAAGGAAAATGTTTTAATAGTAAGTCCATTAAAAAAAAAATATCGGATAGTGTATATCTATCCATAGAAATTGGACTGATTTCTTTGGGCCAAAACGTTGAACATATTTTCCATAAACACAGGAACAGAACCTGCAACATGTAGGAGACATCAATATGCTCTTCAACATGCATACAAAACTGATTACCGTGCTTTCTTTTAGGAAATCCTTGCAATCTTCTCCTTGGGGGGTCAATGTTTGTTTCCCCAATCTCAATATCTTGCAGAAGACCTGAGGCGACAAAGAAACAGGAGAGTGGTTCCGCAATGGAAAAAAACCTTGGCTTGAAGCAGATGAACAACATTCATGCAGTAACATTGATAGTTCTCACAAGCTTCCCATGAGGAAGAAGACAAAAAACGTTGTAGGGAAAACGGAAGAGCCTGAAACTGAAAGTTAGGACAGACCAAGAAACCATCTCCTCACAGTGAAAGACTTCAGGGACACAGGTTTCACGAGCAATTCCATAGGCCCAAATTAGTCCATTTTGGGTGGAAGGAGATGAGTAGTAGGAATATCCCTTACACTAGTGGGATTTTTGGTCCTCATCCCCTAGGATGTTAATTATATATCCAGAGAACAGGAGAGTGGACCTGCAATTGAATAGTTTTTTGTCTTGAAATATATCTCTGGGGGAATCAATAGATAATTTCCTTACAATGAAATACTTCCGTCCAGAACAAACTAATTTGGACCTCTGGAATTCCTACTTTAGAGATGCAAAGAAGCTATTGCGTTTAACATCGGTTTCTTTTCTGAAACCCCTTCTTTTGGTGTTGTCAAGGTTGCCATTGTCGATATGGTAAGTGCCACCCATTATGGTTGATTTCAATTTGGGTGCAGGAGTGGGAACAATGTCTGAATTGCAACCATCCATTGTCGTATCATCATCCATCAGATCATCTTCTTCCAGCTCGAAATTGATCACATCAACCTCTGTGTCGGCCATCAATGTAGGCGGGCAGATTGTCTGATCAGGCGGGGTTGCCTTGGAATTATTTGGCTTGAAATATATCTCTCGGTGCAACAAGGGACCATCTCCTTTTTTTCTCCTAGGAGAAGGGAGATGAGTAGTAAGAATATGCCTTGGAATAATGGAACCTCTGGCCATCATGCCCGAAGGTGTTTACTGTATCTAGACATAACTGTTGTGGAACTGCTGGCATAAGTTAACGAGAATTTATGTTTTCTCCAAATGATGTTTGAAATGAAAATTGGGGAGGGATAGTATAACCCTCCACAAATATTGGTTTAATGTGTATCAATGGAAGATTTCCTCGAGCCTTTCGCTGATCAATGACAATCTCCACGGTTCATGCGTAATGAGTTGTTACCATTAATTCTTACTAATTGCATATTTAGAAAAAAGAGCGAAGGTGGTGGTGACGATGAAGAGCGATTAAGAATTAGATACTTGGTAAAGGTGCCAACCAACTGACACACAAAAGATATTGCACCATTCTTGAAATGAATACTTGGAAAGGATAACGCTCTTCTCCGCAAATCTTGGCTTAATTCGTATTAATGACAAATCTTCTCTGACATTCCAGACATTAATGACAATCTTAACGGTTCTTGAACGATGATCTATTAGCATTAAAGATTAATAATTGCATATGTAGAAATAAGTATGAAGGTGGCAGGGATGGCTAAGAGTGACCAAGCATTGTACATTTCATCCACCCGCCAACCTGTGAATTAGATCCCAAGAAATGGCCAAGTATGGAAAGCGGTTCGCCGGTCTTCAAAAACAGGGTCACAAGATATACTTAGGAGACGTAAGGGGTTGATGGTCAAATTGTATTTATTATAACTTTTGACTGCATAATGTGTAACACGGAATAGGGAACAATGACAGATTTCAACCATCAATTTGTATATCGCGGAATTTCGGATGTTGTTTGTAGGTAGTGGAACAATGGAAGCGCAATTTTGAGCAATCCTGGCCAGGAACCGATGATGGTAATAGTGACCAAGTATGCAATGGGAAAGAGGTTGGTCGGACTCATGATATAAAATCATTAGACATACTCGGACCCGCTGCTCAAACATGAAAACGATAATCCTATACCACATGCCTAGTAATAATACGTTAACCATGTGAGCATCCAATTACTATTTGAGAATACTAATTATTAGAAGAAAACGTTTATATGATAAGATCAATGGAAAGAAAAATAATTCATCTACCATAATCCTTCATCATATATCCACAAAACGATTCATCATTTCCATCATTTAAAGAAAATAATAGCAAAGCAATTGCACCAGATAACTTGACAATATATTTGATAGCTCTTACTTGTTACATCTACTCATGAACTGAATAGGAAATAATTCTTCTCCAGACTCAATTACACATGCATATGATGAAAAAAACTTCGTCTCTGGTCCAAAAGGACTTATTCATTCATCTAGCAGCTCCAAAATAATTCTTAACAACTAGAAAGAAAATAGTTCTTGCAACAAACCATCGACCTCTAGACCATCGGTCGATGTTCCTATTTATAATATAAAGCCTTAATAGTAATTAACAGTAAAATACAATTTTAGCTAATAAAAAATCACCATGTGGCGTCATCATCTGATAGTATTTCATTAGTCCACCCGAGTTGTTTCTTGAAAAGGGTGGATTCTTTCATAATCGGACCATCTAATAAAGAGTTATTAACAAGTATGGGCCCACGTGAATCTGTTTTGTTCCATTGGGGCCGCATATATCCCTCTGATGTCTGCTGCATGTGCTTGATATTTTATCAAGGTGGAATTCAGCTGTTGCAACATGGTTTTAGCTTTGATTGGGTGTTCTGTGAATTGTCGCACCTGTCCCAGCCTCGCATCATCTATCTTCGCGCACTCTTCGGCCCATAGGGAGTCTTGTTCGACATACGTCTTGAGCACGTTTCTTATGTCGATAAACTCACTGGGGTTGTTGAAATCGGGGAGCTTGATATCTTTCGTTACTTTATTAATTTTATCCCAATGCTTTTGGCACTCGACATATTGTTCTTGGATCTCTCGATGTGGGTCCCAGGACATCTTAGTTCAGTATTCTGTGGATCTCCTTATGCAGTTGAGGCTATTTTTGCTTAACAGTCGAATGCCATGTTCTTCCCTTTCTTGACCCTGTTGGATGGCCTCAATGTATTCGAGCCTTTCCACTGCTTGTTGCACTCTTTCATGACATCGTTCCATTTCCTTGCATGCTGCGAGAGCCATGAGAGTGTCCTCCTGGAATTCAATTATATTTTCAGTTAACTGCGTTCTTTATTTCTTGTACTCATTGTAAACTCCTGAAAACTCAGTCTTCAAATATGCCGCAGTCTGTGTGGCGCCTTTATAATTCTCAACAATATGGCGTAGGTGTTCCATTTCCTTCAGAGTATCAGCTAGTTCTCTTTCATCCCTCCTGGCCCTATCCTGCGCAACATCAGAGAGGGATCTTCCCACACCTATTAGTTCAGATGTGCGAGCATATGTTGTGTTGATCAAGCTTTCCTTTGTGGTAACCAAAATGGAACAATCCACAGTAATCTTCCTCTTCTTAGCAGTCCTTTTTATGATGTCCTTCCTCTTTTGATCATAGGAGATCGCATATATGTCTGCTACTTCGTCTACAGACTCTAGTATCTATTGGTCGCCCCATGTGAGCATGTTTCCCAAGTTTTCGGTGGTATAAATTTGTTTAATATCAGACTCTTGAACCTCCTTATTTTTCTCCGAAGCCCCGACCTCTTCCTGATGTTTATCGGGGACCTAAGTATCAAGTGGAATGGATGTGTCGGGAGCGAGATCAATACTTGCTTGTATTCTAGCCGTGGCATTGCCGATGTCCTTCTGCGGGGATCTTTCTTTTGACATGTCCAATTCTGACTTGTCCTTGGGACTACTTGCTCAGGTCTCCAGTGCATCGGGAGTTTCTGTGTCTAAGCCGCTTTTGACTCTATTTTCTTCTCGTGTGTCCTCTTGACTCTGAACATCGGGAACAAGAGGTGTTTTTTCCTCGGCTCCATTTTCTTCTTCTACATGCACAGAGGTTTTCTGAGATACCTCCAGACTCTCATCATCACTGTATATATCTATGAACTCAGACAGAGGGTTAGGTGCACTAGTTTCCACCGACACCCGACCCGACTTTGATTGAGTTGTCGCGCCTACCAGTGAATCGGCTGGCAGCAGTGTGGATTCAGGGTCATCTGACCTGTTGATGTTACCAGGGTCTGTGAGCTCGGAGCTGCCTACCCCTGTCGGGCTCTCTTCTGGGTTACTGGACGAAACGCTCGATAAGAGGGTCGGATCATTCGATGCCAAATCCATTATTTGCTGAGCATGTTGGAGCAATAGTGTCCAACTTTCCCTTTCACCTGGAGTTCTGAGAAAATTTCGGTTCTGTACAGGGGCTTCCTGGGGAGCTTCCATTATTTCGGCTTATTCAAATGTTACCCTTTATTCCCTAGTTCTAAGAATTTCTTCTTCTCTTTGCACTCTTTCATCCAAGGACGTCGCTTTCTCTTCCCAACTCATGGCCTTGAACTTGGTTATTTTGGGGTCATCCATTCTTTCCACCACCTCATCCCAATCTTGAGAATTTTCAGTGAAGATTTCATCCTCAAACCGATCATGGACATAAGGCCAACATGACAATACTTGTGATGCATGTTTCGAGACCAGACCCTTGGGATCGTGCTTGTAAAAATTCATGTCTGGAACCAAAATTCCAATTGAATTAATCCCTCTTGCTTGGCCTGCGCAGTGTCTTTAACCTGGTAGAAGCCGATATGAAACCCATAGGGTATGAATGCCCGCTTCTTATCCTTTACCAAAGTGGTGTTGTACCCCTGGAAGATAGTTTGGTAACATATTTCCCCTAGTACCAGTTGGTCGAGGACATATATAGGTAGCAAATGTGGTGTTCCTGTGGCGTCGAAAACCCTAATGTAGGTTTCGCGCTCATCCAGGTACTAGTGTCCGACTTTCGATATAACTTTTTTGGCCGCATACGACTGCCTTGGGCACTCCTTCTTGAATAGTAAGAAATGAATAGGTGCGATAAATTGGTTGCAAATGAGAGAGTAGGATATTTTATACTTGTTTTCCCACAAGATGCTAAAATAGACATGGAATGAGAGCTCGGAGGCCTGCCAGCTCAGGTTCATTCCTGTGAAGACATTTCTTGCACAGATGACGTCCAATAGATAAGACGCCATGTAGAAGGCAGGAGTTTCTCCTTCCTTCGGCTGTTGAGCCTGTAGAATACAGGTGCTAAGTTGTTTGGAGATGATCGCGCCCCAGTTGAAGCTTGTTCCGGAGATGGCGACAGTATAAGCCAAAGACATCCATGCCTCTAAAAACCTGTAGCAATCTTTTTCTCCGTGCAACCGGCAAAGGAGAGCCATTAGATAGATATAAGGTTGTCTGAGGTTGGCCATCGGGTACCAGTCGGAGTTTCAGTTGGTGAATTTTTTGTCTTCTCTCCACCAGGATGCCATGATTTTACTGGTGTTGTGCTTCTGATAAAACTTCACAACAAAATCCTTGTTCAAACATTCATTTGGCTCCCTGAGCTTGTAATACTTTTGGAATTCTATTGGGAGGAAAACCCCGACGATTTGACCATTATCATCATTAATTACACACTTATGTGCATCGTTGTGATAAATGAGCCATTTTAAAAGCTCAATGCAAGGGAATACCGAAGACCTGCTCACCACCATGTGTAGGTAAGCCTTGTGGATGTTGATGTCGACCTCACCATCCAGCTTCCTTGAGTCAGGATTTCTATGCGGGGCATACTCGGGGAATTCTTCGTGCTTTATTTCCTTGAACAGGTCTTCCCATCGCAGGAATGTTTTATTGGTCCCAATGTTTGCCTCTGTGTCCCCAAAGGCTGAGGGTTGAGCGAAGACTTCTTTGGTGATCACCTTGATGATCGACACTGGCTTGGAAGTGAATTCCAATTTTCTTGCAATGGCTGGGGAGGAGCCTTCTCCTAATTATGATTCTTGCAGCTTTGGGACTCTAGGATATTTCCTGGTGGTAGGTTTCTTCGGAGGCATTGTTCCTACAATCGAAGATGCTCAATTAGGGCCAACACATAGAATAATATTAGATCTTAATTTATATGTGAAATGAAATCAAAACTAGACTGGTACATACCTGTATGCTTGCTAAACTTTGTTGCTTAATACTCACTATACCTTGGAAGCCTTCCCCAAGTTGTTCGTCTCGGTCCTCTAGATGTTCCAGACCTCTTTTCACGTAGAATTCTCTGGCTCATAATAATTTAGGGTAATATAACGAGAGAGAAATTACCAGTCGCATCAAGCCATTAATACAAGTAATGGGATGAAATTTAAACTACTTACCGCCAATTCTCTGTAATCAGTTTTACGTAGGTTGATGGTGGAGGCGTGGAGGGATATGCATTGTATCTACAGGTTAAAATGGTCATTGGGATTTCTTCACAAATCAGAGACTAATGCACAATCTTGGAATTACTCAATCAATTAAATGCATCGTATCTAGCGTATCTTAGAGCTAAAACGTCCCATCGCGTCATTTTTTGAAAGGGGAAATTGGGGATCGACGCAGAACTATGGGATTCTTCGTTGATACTCCTTACAAAAGAAAAAAAAAAACACCGACGTCGATTGCTTTTGTCAGATGTTTCTGACGTGACACGTGGTGGATAAAGACATGTGACTGGACTCATGAGTGCCAACATAGGTGGTAACCTTATTTCAGTTGCGCGCTTCCTATCCCAGCCTAGGAATCACCGATGCTAATTAGACATCAGGGGTTAGTAACCGAGGATGAACTTATCGAATCCTTTCCCTTGGGCTAGCTTCTTGGAAATTCGTCGATGCCGGCATGTTTTTTCGGGATCGACCGTCGGTGATTCCTCCCTTTCCCCACAAATGACTACTTCCTTTTACGTTTCACCGATGCTGAATGAAATCGGTCATCGACAACTTTCTTGTGCAATGCTTATCACAAAATAACAACTCCTCGTTTACCAAAGCCGACAAAAACTGGCGATCGATGTCCTTAGTTTCCTAGGACGATTTTCTTTCACCTCTCGTTCTTCCGGGTGCCGAAATTTGGACGCGTCAGGTGAAACGACTTAGTGGTTGATTCTTTAGTCAAATGTTACTCCCTTTAAGTTGGGATGGTTTCGATATGTTCAGTGAAACTTTTAAAGAATCAAGGAGAAAATGTAGAAAACAAAGATAAGCGGAAACAACATTGTTTTGAATTAAACAATAAGTGGTACCCCAAATGTAGAGTTTGGCAGAGACTTTTTAAGGTGTGTTGAGAGCTCAACAAATGGCGATTCACTGGGAGAACATAGAATATTTGTTCTTCCTTCAATAACCTTAACTCATGTCCTCCTTTTTTGTTTATATTTATTCATTATTATATATATATATATATTTATATATATATTTATATTTATATTTATATTTATATTTTATTGGAAATATTGTTTTAGGGCCCGACCATTTACTGGGAGCATGTCAGATTCTCCCTCCAAGTTCTGCAATCGATAAGTACCTATCCCTATTTTTTCAGCGACCTAGAAAGGTCCAAGCTACAGGTTCTGAAACTTAGAGTGCTTCCCTTTTGGTTCATTCGCTCTGTCCCATTTTAGTACCAAGTCTCCCACCTTGAAACTCTTTTCTTTGGTCTTATGCTTGTCGAACCATCGTTTCACTATCTGTTGGTGAGCTAGCAATTTTGACTTAGCCTTCTCTCTCTCTCTTCTTCCAGCATGAGTAGAGTATTGATTCTTCATTGCATGGCCGATGAGGGTTCCTCATTGGAATCTTGGGCCAATTGAAGAGATGGAAGATAGAGCCCATTTGGGAGGATGGCTTCTTGCCCGTAGACCAGAAAGTACAGGGAGTTTCCTATGGCTTCTTTGGGTGTGACCCTATTGGCCCATAGGGAATTATGAATTTGACTATGCCAATTTCTTAGGTTATCTGTAATTGTCTTCTTTAATATCCTTACCAGATTTTTGTTAGTCTACTCCGCCACATCGTTTCCCTGAGGGTAATAATTTGCAGAGTACTTGATTATGATTCCTTTGTCCAGAGAAAATTCTGTCAATAATGAGAGGAGAAGTAAGTTGCATTATCAAATACCAGAACAGAGGGGATACCAAACCTTGTGATTAGTTTTTGTTCTATGAATTGGATCACTACCTTCTCATTTACATGAGTCAGAGGGATGGCCTCCGCCCATTTTGTGAAATAGTCGGTGGCAGTAAGAATGTACTTGTGAAGCTTAGAGGAGCTGGGCATAATTTTCCTATGATATCTAACCCCCACTGCTCAAAGGGCCTTGAAACAGTCACAGGATGAAGTGGGAATGTTGTCCTTTTCTCCTTTCCAACACTTATTTGACAAGTCTTACAGTTTCTAGCAGAAGTATGTGCGTCTTTGAACAAGGTGGGCTAGTAGTAGCCGGTCCTCAAAATATTATGAGTAGTGGTATTTCCATCAAAATGTCCTCCAGCAGGGCCATCATGAAGTTCCTTTAGCACCTTATCAGCGTCTTCACATTCGAGGCACAACAAAAATACCCCATCATAGTTGATCCAGAAAAGCACCAAATTTATAAGACGATATTGTGCAGACTTTAACCTGAGGGCTCTTCTCTCTCTTGGGTTGAGGATTTCAGGGCAAGTTCCGTGATGTAGTAGGTAAGCCAAGTCCTTGTACCAGGACTCTCATCCTGGGGGGACGTATGCTACTTCTCCACACCATAGAGCTATTTCATTTTCCCATCCGGAGTCTTCATTTACTTGATCTTGGGCTTCGACTGCGAGCTTGCACAAACCTTGTCCTTTTACTAGCTTGGCAGGTTTTATGTCTAGATCAAATTCTTGGACTACTGCCATCCAGTTCCCTCTTCTTTCTCCCATTTCTTGTTGGGTGAAAAAATATCGGACTGAAGGGTGTGGTACAATCACCTTAGTGTGATTCTTGAGGATGTAGGACCTGCAATGCTTTACTGCCTTATAGACTGCGTAGGCTTGGTTGTCTATGGTAGGATAGTTGAGCTCAACTCCTTGAAGGTTAGTGCTCATAAATGATACTGAGGATTCATTGTTGTCATCATCCTTCTGAGTTAAAACCGCAGCAGGGGACTGGTCAGAAGCGAAGGTATATAAGTTAAAGCCTCTATTGAAATCGAGACTTCGCAACACCGGAGCCTGGGATATGGAAAATTTGATTTGTTGAAATATTTTTTCCGTTCGTCATCCCACTTAAATTCGGCATCATCCCACTTAAATTCGGCATCTTTGAGAATCATCTTTTGTAAGGGTTTCATAATTTCGGCGAAGTTGGGAGTGAACTTCCTCACGAAATTAATTTGCCCAAAGAAAGACTGCATGGCTTTCTTGTTATGAGGTAACGAAAGTTGTGCTATGGCCTTAATCCTTTCAGGGTCTATGTGAATCCCTGGTTGAGATATAATATGTCCCAACAACTTCCCTTCTTCAACTCTGAAGATAGTTTTCTTAGGATTTAACGATATACCGTATTTCCTACATCTTTCAAAAATCTGAGTTAAGTGTTGGATGTGCTCCCTCCCATCCTTCGAATACACCATCATGTCATCTAAATATACTACTACACACTTTTTATAAGCCCTCGGAATGCCATGTCCATGGCCCTCTGGAAGGTTTCTCCTGCGTTAATTAAGCTGAAAGGCATGCATTTATAAGTGAAGGTTCCCCATTTGGTTCGGAAGGTGGTTTTCAATCGGTCTTCCTTTGAAACCAACAATTGATTGTATCCTGAGAAACCATCAAGCAAAGAAAAAATCTCCCAGCCTGACACGGTCTGCAGGAGTTGTTCCATCAGCGGGATGACATAATTTTCCATATCTAAAGATTTATTGAGGTTCTGAAAGTCTACGCACAATCAGATTTCTCCCGATGTTTTCCTCATCGTAACGAGATTTGCTACCCAAGCAGAGTGCCTAACCTGGAAAATTATCTTCGCATCCAGGAGTTTCCTTAATTCCTGGTACATGAGAGGTTCTAATGAAGTGTGATATTTCCTGAGCTTCTGCTGGAAAGGCTTGACTTCGGGTTTCAACGGGATGGTGTGCTGAATAATATGAGTATCATATGTTTTCAACTCCTTATAGGACCATACGAAAATGTCCTGGTATTGTCTAAACAACTTGAGGTTGGCCTTTCTTTCATCCTTATATATAGTTTTTCCAAGGTTTACATTCCTCGGGTTCTCTGGGGTCCCAAGATTCACAGTTTCATGGATGGGACAAGAGCTGCCAGTCTTTACGCTTTTAGGACCTTTGAATCGTTCCTTTAGATCAAATAGATCTTCTTGATTAGCTACCCCTTTCGGGATCGTATGGGCCTTTGATCTATCCATATGTCAGTCTTCCATAGGACCCCTTTCTGTTAAGTGCTCTTGGAACTCTTCATCATCAATAGCGAGATCTTTGAAATTGTCCTGATTGGTCAAAAAACTTATGATCTGTTCATCTCCTTCAAAGACTTTCCAAATAGAAATGTTATTAGGTGCCAATGGCTTGTAGATTAGTTCTACAGTGAATCGAGAGGCTTCATAATTCTCTAAAGGCGATAGCCTAGAAGCAGTTGTGGCTAGGGAATCGGCAGGGGTATTCTTTGCCCTAGGGATTGCAGTAATGTTGAAAACTCCAAAGCATTCTATTAAGCTATGCACCTCCTACTGGTAATTCTTAAGGTGGGGAAAATTACAATGTATCATGTTTCTTACTTGTCTAATTATGATTTATGAGTCTCCAAAAACCTTTAATTCTTTGACATTAAGATCTATGGCTTTCTTTAACCCTTGCACCAGGGCTTCATACTTGGCAGTGTTGTTGGTGCACTCGAATTCTAGCCTACAAGACAAGAAATAACGCCTACCCCTTGGGTCGATTAGAATGCACCCCGCTCCTGATCCTTCTTGTGACTTGGATCCATCAAAATAGAGGGTCCAAATACATGAATGACAATCATTCCTTCCTTCATCATTGTTGATGTTATGTTTTCCACCCTTTCCTTCCACCTGTCCTGGCATGGGATTTTGACAAAAGAGAGAATATTCTGTCGGTATCGACGATTTCTCCTGGAAAGGAAGCTCAGAGTTTTGGGTGATCGGAACATTGGATATGAGGGGAGGGAATTTCCCGAAGTAGGATTCACAAGAATAATTACCCAATATGAGAAAATCTGTGGAGGTTGGTTCATTAGGGGCTTCCAGATTGGTGATTGTATGCTTCAGATATCTCTCCCTATCAATTTGGATCATGTTATTGTATCCTTTTAGTGGTAGCCAAAGGTGTTCCCAATCATTACTAAATTATACATTCAACTTTTCAGACCAATCTCGGCTTAATAATATCCCATATGCCTCAGAGATATCTACTACAATGATATCAATCACCTGCATGAACTTAGGGTGTTTCGCGATCCTGATCATCACATCTTTGAGTTCCTGTTATAACCCTAAAATGCACCAAACAGGTTTACCCGACATCAGGCCAACTCATGCCTCTTCCTAGCCAAAGCCATGCTGAACAAATCCTCAAAAAAACACTTAAATCAAGGGACCCGCGCCCTAACCTTTTACTGAGCGCGGGTGACCGCTTGCTGACCTTTTACTGCACGCGGGTATCCGCGGGCTAACCCACTACAGCCCGCGGATACCTAACAAAGCAAGAAATCAGGAAAGTTTCCGCCTGGACACGAGGCTTTTTGTCAGTTAACTGGAACTCTTCGCCATGCATGGCCGAGAGTTCGCCTAAAACCCTAGCTCCTTCTAGCCTATAAAAGGAGGGGTAGGGGTACTATTCAAGGAGGAAAAAATCATAGCAAAGAAACTCTGCCAAATTGCCAAGCCCATTATTGTCCCAACCCTTTAGCCTTTCCTCAATCTTTAGGAGAAGTGAAAGCACAGCAGTTGGAGGACAAAGAAGAGGAAGAGCCCAGGACCAGGATCGTGGAACGGTGACCGGCCTCAGAAATCATTGTAAGTTGGTTCATATTGAGGTTAATGAAAAAGATGCTTTTCCCGTCCCGAATACATGAGTATCATCTATGTTATTTGATTTGTGTTTTATCTCTAACCCTATAATAGATCAGTAGCGTGCATGCATAGTCTTGTCTTGATTGCAGAGAAGCTTTTGGAAGGAGCAGCAGCAGCAAGGGGATAAGAAGCTCAACGGAGGATCTAC
>ML777754.1:1065347-1111866 GCA_009831015.1 Picea engelmannii | reverse complement strand
AGGATCGTGGAACGGTGACCGGCCTCAGAAATCATTGTAAGTTGGTTCATATTGAGGTTAATGAAAAAGATGCTTTTCCCGTCCCGAATACATGAGTCTCATCTATGTTATTTGATTTGTGTTTTATCTCTAACCCTATAATATATCAGTAGCGTGCATGCATAGTCTTGTCTTGATTGCAGAGAAGCTTTTGGAAGGAGCAGCAGCAGCAAGGGGATAAGAAGCTCAACGAAGGATCTACTTCAACCGTCAGAAAAAGGTTGGTTTATTCTTCTCTTGTGTGCATGTGAAAAAAAAGGGGTTTTAGATTCGGGTAGAAGGTCAAAAGTAGCTTAGGAAGGGTCATGATCTGCATGCGATTTTAGAACCCTAGCTTGCTAGTCCGTAGGGTAGAATACCCCACAACAGTTCCCCCATAACCTTGACTTGGGTTCTATCTAGTTGTATAACATGCTTATCGCTTTTGAGAGGGACAACACCTAGCTTATTACAAATGGCCAAGGGCATGACATTAGAAGATGCTATGGAATATACCAGACAATTGTGAAGATTCCTATTGAAGACTTCGAACGTTAAAAGGAAAGGAGGCACAAAAGGTCTCTCCTTCCTGACTTCTGAGCAAGGGTTTATCATTGGTTCGCTTGCCAAATCTGGAGGGGGTATATTCTTCTCTCGACCATCGTCTGTGGCCGAGTTTTATACCGAACTTAGAGCCTGCAACAGAAGCTCTTTCTACTGAGGGATTCTACATATTTCCATAACTGATATATTGGCTTTCAACTTCTTCAAAACTTTGACTACGTTATAATATAGCTTAGGATATTACCACGTATGGATGCTTAGAGGTTGTTTACTGGGAGCGACAATCATTCTCAGGCGATCGGGAGTCAATTTACTTTGTGAGACACGGGTGGCATCGCTATCTTTTGGGTCAGGTTGACCCTTACTATGTGTTTGTACCATCGATATCTATTTGGGTGGTGCCTAAGGTTTAAACAGATCATCTGAAGACACGATCACATCAGGATCCCACATCAGCATGGCTGTGCCTTGTGGTGGGTCAACCTCTTCCTGATCGTCAATGTTAAAGGCCGAACTGTTGGGTAGTTCGGTCAGAGAGACTTCGCCCAGAAAATGATTGGCCATTAAATTCATGGCATTGACCCACTGAGGACATTCCCTTTCTGAGTGGTTCTCTTGGTGGTAAGAACATAAGGAATCAGAAGAAACATTTCCTAAGTCAATGTTTAGGTTGGCTGGGGGAGGTTCAATTGCTTTGAAAGGATGGTTTCTTTGAAAGAAAGGCCTATAGGGTATTTGGCCTTGGTTTCCCTCACCCGTAGTTATTTTCATATCTATAATCTCATTTGATAGTTTCTTGACCATGCATTACAGGTATTCTATATCCCCATTACCCTTATCGGGAGTTGGTTCAGCCGTCTTCCCTGGTGGCCTACTCAAGAGGAGTCCTCTCCTAGGAGGGGGTTGGCTTTCTTTTCTTGCTAGAGATGCCTAGCCTTATTTACACCCTTTCATCTGGCACTCTACTGTCTTGGCATCTTCGAAATTCTCCATGAGGGTTTACTTAGCGGCTCTTTTAACGAACATGAAAATAGAGGCCAAAAGGGCGTTAGCATAGACCTCGATTTGCAACTCTTGAGCCGGTTTTGACGTGGGCTGAAACTTGTTTAGGATAGTCGTGAATATTTGATTGAAATCTTTGAGCCTTTCCTTTGGGGTCATGGTGGCTACGAACAATTCGGCCATAAGGGCTCCCGTGGTGGTTTCCTCGGCAAATTTGTCTAGAATGTCCTTTTGGAACTTAGTCCAGCTAGTTATGGATCCTACTGGCAAGTTAAAATACCAAATGGAAGCCAAGTTCTCAAACGTGTAGGGGAAAAGTTTGCATACCACGTCTTCATGTTGAACATTCATAAGACTGATCGTGAGTATGAACTTCTTGATATGATCTTCGGGCAATCCTGAGGTCTCTGGATCATACTTAGGGAGCAACTTTTCCGGGTGCCTAGGGAGGTTGTCTATTCATCCAGGGACGGCCACGACGTCCCCGACCAACCAAGGTTGGTCGCCTTGAAGTGGAGCTTCTCTCTCCTCCTCATGACCATTGTTATATTCCATATATTCAGAGTCAGAGTTAGGCTCTTCCTCCTATGAAACATCGTTAGGTTCGGAGATGTCGTCGGCTGGTGTCTCGGGTAGGAGGTCAAGAGGTTCTTGGATTTCAGTGATCACAAAGTCTATTAAGTCTTCGATGGAGTGTACGAAAACTTCGTCGGGAGTGTTGACCACTCGTCTGCCTTGTTTTTTTCTTCGAGGGAGGATGGGGGTGAGTGGCAACGTGCTGATTTGTTGGGCATAAGATCTGGTAATCCTTCTCAACTGATTCACTTCCTCGTGAGGGAGGGTGTAAGGTATTTCAGGGTGAAGATAACCTTCCTCAGAGTGGGGTGAGTTATTCACTTCGAGAGTACTCGGTAAAGGTAGGTTTTCTGTTGGATGACTAGCCATGCATGTGGACCATTATGAATCTATAGGTTGTTCGGAATATCATATAACTTACATATTCAGCCATTCATTCTTAGGCCCTCCTTCTAGCACCAATTCTGTTGATGGGTCTTAAAACCCTTAACTCAACAGTAGGAACCAAACCCGCCACCGAGGCCCAATTATACTCTGCAGCGTTTTTGATTGGAATGGGTCTCCAGATCTCGCGATCCAACCAATTTAATTGATGGGCTTTATGTTTTCTTGTCAGGGCATCTCCTTCAGTCGAGATTTTCTCTTTTGGTAATTTCTCTTTAGTTAGGATAAATGTGAGGAAAAGTTGGTATAAACCAACTTGACCGCACAACGATAAGGAAGTCTAAAGACTGGGAAAGGCCGGGCTCGGGATAACCCTCACTCCGACATGCAGACAATGATCTTTTACCATAGGCCTAGTAATAATACTTTAACTGTGTGAGCACTCGATCACTAGCTAAGATTTTAACCTAAACTATCAAAGAAATAAAATGAGAGCAAATTTAACTGTTGCAGAAGAGGCTGAGATTGGGATAACCTACTACTCAAACATGCAAACGATAATCCTAAACCACAGGCTTAGTAATAATACGTTAACCATGTGAGCATCCAATTATTGTTTGAGAATACTAATTATTAGAAGAAAACATTTATATGATAAGATCAATAGCAAGAAAAATAATTCATCTACCATAATCCTGCATCATATATCCACACAACGATTCATCATTTCCATCATTTAAAGAAAAGAACAACAAATAAATTGCACCAGATAACTTGACAATATATTTGATAGCTCTTACTTGTTACATTTGCTCATGAACTGAATAGGAAATAATTCTTCTCCAGGCTCAATTACACATGCATATGATGAAAACAACTTCGTCTCTGGTCTAGAAGGACTTCTTCATTCATAGCAGCTCCAAAATAATTCTTAACAACTAGAAAGAAAAGAGTTCTTGCAACAAACCATCGACCTCTAGACCATCAGTCGATGTTCCTATTTATAATATAAATTCTTAACAGTAATTAACGGTAAAATACAATTTGAGCTAATAAAAAATCACCACATGGTGTCATCATCTGACAATCTTTCAACAGCCCACCCGAGTTGTTTCTTGAAAAGTGTGGATTCTTTCATAATCAAACCATCTAATAAAGATTTCTTCACAATTATGGGCCCACGGGAATTTGTGTTGTTCCATTGGGGCCACATATATCCCTCTGATGTCCGCTGCATGCGTTCGGTATTTTATCAAGGTGGAATTTAGCTGTTGCAACATGGTTTTAGCTCTGATCGCATGTTCTGTGAATTATCGCACCTGTCCCGGCCTCGCATCAGCTAACTTCGCACACTCTTCGGCCCATAGGGAGTCTTGTTCGGCATACGTCTTGAGCACGTTTCTTATGTCGATAAACTCACTGGGGTTGTCGAACTCGGGGAGCTTGATATCTTTCATTAGTTTATTAATTTTATCCCAATGCTTCAGGCACTTGGCATATTGTTCTTGGATATCTCAATGTGGGTTCTGGGACATCTTAGTCCAGTATTATGTGGATCTCCTTATGTGGTCGAGGCTACTTTTTCTTAACAGTCAAATTCCATGTTCTTCCCTTTCTTGACCCTATTGGGCAGCCTCAATGTATTTGAGCCTTTCCACCGCTTGTTGCGCTCTTTCATGCCATCGTTCCATCTCCTTGCATGCTGCGAGAGCCATGAGAGTGTCCTCTTGGAATTCAATTATATTTTCAGTTAATAAGGTTCTTTCTTTCTTGTACTCATTGTAAACTCCTGAAAACTCACTCTTCAAATATGTCGCAGTCTATGTGGCACCTTTATAATACTCAACAATATGGCGCAAGTGTTCTAGTTCCTTCATAGTATCAGCTAGTTCTCTTTCATCCCTCCCGACCCTATCCTGGGCAGCATCAGAGAGGGATCTTCCCACGCCTATTAGTTCAGACGTGCAAGCATTTTCTGTGTTGATCAAGCTTTCCTCTATGGTAACCAAAATAGAACGTTCCACAGTAATATTCCTCTTCTTAGTAGTCCCTTGTACGATGGCCTTCCTCTTTTGATCATAGGACATCGCATAGATTTATGCTACTTCGTCTACCCTTTCTGGTATCTGTTGGTCACCCCATGTGAGCGTGTTTCCCAGGCTGTCGGTGGTATATATTCGTTCAAGATCAGACTCTTGAACCTCGTTGTTTTGCTCCGAAGGCCCAACCTCTTCCTGATGCTTATCGAGGACCTGAGTATCAAGTGGAATGGATGTGTCGGGAGCGAGCTTAATACTTTCTTGTATTCTAGCCATGGCATCACCGACGTCCTTCTGCAGGGATCTTTCTTTTGACACGTCCAATTCTGACTTGTCCTTGGGACTACATGCTCGGGTCTCCAGTGCATCGGGTGTTTCTGTGTCTAAGCCGCTTTCGACTCCTTTTTCTTCTTGTGTGTCCTCTTGACTCTAAACATCGGGAACAAGAGGTGTTTTTTCCTCGGCTCCCTTTTCTTCTTCTACATGCACAGAGGTTTTCTAAGATACCTCCAGACTCTCATCATCACTGTATATATCTATGAACTTGGACAGAGGGTTAGGCACACTAGTTTCGATCAACACCCGACCCGGCTTTGATTGAGTCACCGCGCCTGTTGGTGAATCGGCTGGCGATAGTGTGGATTCAAGGTCATCTAACCCATTGATGTTACTAGGGTCTATGAGATCGGATCCACCTACCCCTACCAAGCTCTCTTCTGGGTTACTGGTCGGAACGCTCAATAAGAGGGCCAGATCGTTCGACGCCAAATCCATTATTTTTTGAGCATGTTGGAGCAATAGTGTCCCTCTTTCCCTTGCACCTGGCATTCTGAGAGAATTTTGGTTTTGTACAGGGGCTTCCTGGGGAGCTTCCATTGTTTCGGCCGATTCGAATGTTACCCTTTCTTCCCTAGTCTTGAGAATTTCTTCTTCTCTTTGCGCTCTTTCATCCAAGGATGTTGCTTTCTCTTCCCAACTCATGGCCTTCAACTTGGTTATTTGGGGTCAGCCATTCTTTCCACCACCTCATCCCAATCCTGAGCATTTTCAGTGAAGATTTCATCCTCAAACTAGTCATGGGCATAAGGCCAACAGGACGATACTTGTGATGCATGTTTCGAGACTAGGCCCTTGGGATCGTTCTTGCGAAAACATCATGTCTGGAACATAAATTCCAATTGACTTAATCCCTCTTGCTTGGCCTGCGCAGTGCCTTTAACCTGGTAGAAGTCGATATGAAACCCATAGGGTATGAATGCCCACTTCTTATCCTTCACCAAAGTGGCGTTGTACCCCTACAAGATAGTTTGGTAACATATTTCCCCTTGTACCAGTAGGTCGGGGACATATATAGGTAGCAAATGTGGTGCTCCTGTGGCACTGAAAACCCTAATGTAGGTTTCGCGCTTGTCCAAGTACCAGTGTCTGACTTTCGATATAACTTTTTTGGCCGCATAAGACAACCTTGTGCACTCCTTGAATAGTAAGAAATGAATAGGTGCGATAAATTGGTCGCAAATGAGAGAGTAGGATATTTTATACTTGTTCTCCCACAAGATGCTAAAATAGACATGGACTGGGAGCTCAGAGTTGTGTCAGCTCAGGTTCATTCCTGCGAAGCAATTTCTTGCATAGATGACGTCCAATAGATAAGACGCCATGTAGAAGGTAGGAGTTTCTCCTTCCTTCAGCTGTTGAGCCTGTAGAATGTAGGTGCTAAGCTATTTGGAGATGATCGCACCCCAGTTGAAGCTTGTTCCGGAGATGGCGACCGTATAAGCCAAAGGCATCCATGCCTCCGAAAACCTGGAGAAATATTTTTCTCCATGCAACCGGCAAATGAGAGCCATTAGATATATATAAGGTTGTCTAAGGTTGGTCATCAGGTACCATCCGGAGTTTCGGTTGGTGAATTTTTTGTCTTCTCTCCACCAAGACTCCATGATTTTGCTGGTGTCATGCTTCTGATAAAACTTCACAACAAAATCCTTGTTCAAACGTTCATCTGGCTCCCTGAGATTGTAATACTTTTGGACTTCTACTGGGAGGAAAACTCCAGCAATTTGAACATTATCATTATTAAATACACACTTCAGTGCATCACTGTGATCAATGAGCCATTTTAAAAGTTCAATGCAAGGGAATACCAGAGTTCTGCTCGCCACCATTTGTAGGTAAGCCTTGTGGATGTTGACGAAGACCTCATCATCCAACTTCCTTGTGTCAAGATCGCTATGCGGGTCATACTCGGGGAATTCTTTGTGCTTTATTTCCTTGAACAGATCTTCCCATCGTGGGAATTTTGTCTTGGTCCCAATGTTCGCCTCTGTGTCCCCAAAGGCCGGGGTTTGAGCGAAGGCTTCTTTGGTGATCGCCTTGATGATCGGCATTGGATTGGAAGTGAATTCCAATTTTCTTGCAATGGCTGGGGAGGAGCCTTCTCCTCATTCTGATTCTTACAGATTTGGGACTCTAGGAGATTTCCTGGTGGTAGGTTTCTTTGAAGGCATCGTTCCTTCAACCAAAGATGCTCAATTAGGGCTGGCACATAGAATAATATTAGATCTTAATTTATATGTGAAATGAAATCAAAACCAGACTGGTACATACCTGTATGCTTGCTAAAATCTATTGCTTAATACTCAATATACCTTGGAAGCCTTCTCCAGGTTGTTCATCTTGCTCCTCTGGATGTTCTAGACCACTTTGCACGCAAAATGATCTGGCTCATAATAATTCAGGGTAATATAACGAGAGAGAACTTACCAGTTGCATCAAGCCATTAATACAAGTAATGGGACAAAATTTAAACTACTTACCGCCAATTATCTATAATCAATTTTACGTAGGTTGACGACGGAGGCGCGGAGGGAGATGCATTGTATCTACAAGTTAAAATGGTCATTGGGATTTGCACATGAATCAGAGACTAATGCGCAATATTGGAATTACTCAATCAATTAAATGCATCGTATCTAGTGTATCTTAGAGCTAAAATGTCCCATCGCGTCATTTTCTGAAAGGGGAAATCGGGGATCGACGCAGCACTACAGGATTTTTCATTGATACTCCTTACAAAAGAAAAAATAAAAAAACCAATGCTAATTGCTTTCGTCAGATGGTTCTGACGTGACACGTGGCGGATAAAGACAGGTGACTGGACTCATGAGTTGCAACAGAGGTGGTAACCTTATTTCAGTTGTGTGCTTCCTATCCCAGCCTAGGAATCACCGATGCCAATTATACATCAGGGGTTAGTAACTGGGGATGAACGTATCGCATCCTTTCCCTTGGGCTAGCTTCTTGGAAATTCATTGATGCCGACATATGTTTTTGGGATCGACCATCGGTGATTCCTCCCTTTCCCTACAAATGACTACTTCCTTTTGCGTTTCACCAATGCTAAATGAAATCGGTCATCAGAAACTTTCTTGTGCAATTCTTATTACAAAAAAACAACTCCCCGTTTACCAAAGTCGACGAAAACCGGCGATCGGTGTCCTTAGTTTCCTAGGATGATTTTCTTTCACCTCTAGTTCTTCGGGGTGCTGAAATTTGGACACGTCAGGTGAAATGACTTAGTGGTTGATTCTTTAGTCAAATGTTACTCCCTTTAAGTTGTGATGGTTTTGAAATGTTCAGTGAAACTTTTAAAGAATCAAGGAGAAAATGTAGAAAAAAAAGATAAGAAGAAACAACATTGTTCTGAATTAAACAATAAGTGGTACCCCAAAAGTAGAGTTTGGAAGAGACTTTTTGGGGTGTGTTGAGAGCTCAACAAATGGTGATTCACTGGGAGAACACAGAATATATGTTCTTCCTTCAATAACCTTAACTCATGTCCTCCTTTTTTGTTTATATTTATTCATTATTATTATTATTATTATTATATATATATATATATATATATATATATATATATATATTATATTACAGTTTCTAGCGTAAGTATGCCCGTCTTTGAACAAGGTGGGCCATTAGTAGCCGGCCCTTAGAATATTATGAGCGGTGGTATTTCCAATAAAATGTCCTCCAGTGGGGCCATCATGAAGTTCCTTTAGCACCTTATCGGCGTCTTCACGTTCGAGGCACCTCAACAATACCCCGTCATAGTTGATCCAGAAAAGCACTGAATTTATAAGACGATATTATGCAGACTTTAACCTGAGGGCTCTTCTCTCTCTTGGGTTGAGGATTTCGGGGGAAGTTCCATGATGTAGTAGGTAAGACAAGTCCTTGTACCAGGACTCTCGTCCTGGGGGGACATATGCTACTTCTCCACACCATAGAGCTATTTCATTTTCCCATCTGGAGTCTTCATTTACTTGATCCTAGGCTTCGACTGCGAGCTTGCACAGACCTTGTCCTTTTACTAGCTTGCCAGGTTTTATGTCTAGACCAAATTCTTGGACTATCGCCATCCAGTTCCCTCTTATTTCTCCCATTTCTTGTTGGGTGAAAAAAGATCGGACTGTAGGGTGTGGTACAATCACCTTACTATGATTCTTGAGGATGTAGGACCTGAAATGCAATACTGCCTTATAGACTGCATAGGACTGCTTGTCTATGGAAAGATAGTTGAGCTCAGCTCCTTGAAGGTTAGTGTTCATAAATGATACTGGGGCTTCATTGTTGTCATCATCCTTCTGAGATAAAACTGCAGCCAACGACTTGTCAGAAGCGAAGGTATATAAGTTAAAGCCTCTATTGAAATTGGGACTTCACAACACCGGAGCTTGAGATATGGCAACTTTGATTTTGTTGAAAGATTTTTTTCGTTCGTCATCCCACTTAAATTCGGCATCTTTGAGAATCATCTTTTGTAAGGGTTTGATAATTTCAGCGAAGTCAGGAGTGAACTTCCTCAGGAAATTGATTTGCCCAAAGAAAGACTACATGGATTTCTTGTTATGAGGTAACAGAAGTTGTGTTATGGCCTTAATCTTTTTGGGGTCTATGTGAATCCCTGCTTGAGATATAATATTTCCCAACAACTTCCCTTCTTCAACTCTGAATATAGTTTTCTTAGGATTTAACGATATACCGTATTTCCTGCATCTTTCAAAAATATGAGTTAAGTGTTGGATGTGCTCCCTCCCATCCTTTGAATACACTGTCATGTCATCTAAATATACTACTACACACTTGTTTATAATCCCTCAGAATGCCACATCCATGGCCCTCTGGAAGGTTGCGCCTGCATTAATTAAGCCGAAAGGCATGCGTTTATAAGCGAAGGTTCCCCATTTGGTTCGGAAGGTGGTTTTCAATTGGTCTTCCTCCGAAACCGGCACTTGATTGTATCTTGAGAAGCCATCACCTAAAGAAAAAATCTTCGAGCCCGACACGGTCTACAAGAGTTGTTCCATTGGCGGGACGAGATAATTATCCTTCTCTGAAGCTTTATTGAGGTTCCAAAAGTCTATGCACAATCGGATTTCTCCTGATTTTTTCCTCACCGGAACAAGATTTTCTACCCAGGGAGAGTGCCTAACCTGGAAAATTATCTTCGCGTCCAAGAGTTTCCTTAATTCCTGGTACATGAGAGGTTCTAATGAAGGGTGATATTTCCTAAGCCTCTGCTGGAAAGGCTTGACTTCGGGTTTCAACAGGATGGTGTGCTGAATAATACGAGTATCATATGTTTTCAACTCCTTATAGGACCATGCGAAAACATCCTGGTATTGTCTAAACAGCTTGAGGTAGGCCTTTCTTTATTCCTTAGATATAGTTTTGCCGAGGTTTACATTCCTTGGGTTCTCTGGGGTCCCAAGATTTAGAGTTTCATGGAGGGGACAAGAGCTACCAGTCTTTGTGCTTTTAGGAACTTTGAATCATTTTTTTAGATCAAACAGATATTCTAGATTAGATACCCCTTTCGGGATCATATGGGCCTTTGATATATCTGTATGCCAGTCTTCCATAGGACCCATTTCCATTGAGTGCTCTTGGAACTCTTCATCATCAATAGCGAGATCTTTGAAATTGTCCTGATTGGTCAAAAAACTTATGATCTGTTCATCTCCTTCGAAGACTTTCCAATTAGAAATGTTATTAGGTACCGATGGCTTGTAGAGAAGTTCTACAATGAATTGGGAGGCTTCATAATCCTATAAAGGTGATAGCCTAGAAGTGTTTGTGGCTAGGGAATCGGCAGGGGTATTCTTTTCCCTGGGGATTGTGGTAATGTTCAAAACTCCAAAGCGTTCTATTAACCTATGCACCTCCTGATGGTAATTCTTAAGGTGGGGCGAATTGCAATGTATCATGTTTCTTACTTGTCTAATTATGATTTATGAGTCTCCGAAAACCTTTAATTCTTTGACATTAATATCTATGGCTTTCTTTAACCCTTGCACCAGGGCTTCATACTCGACAGTTTTGTTGGTGCACTCGAATTCTAGCCTACAAGACAAGAAATGACACTTGCCCCTTGGGTCGATTAGAATGCACCCTGCTCCTGATCCTTCTTGTGAATTGGATCCATCAAAATAGAGGGTCCAAATACATGAATGAAAATCATTCTTTCCTTCATCATTGTTGATGTTATGTTGTCCATCCTTTCCTTCCACCCGACCTGGCATGGGATTTTGACAAAAGAGAGAATCTTCTATCGATATCGACGATTTCTCCTAGAAAGGAAACTCAGAGTTTTGGGTAATCGGAACATTGGATATGAGGGGAGGAAATTTCCCGAAGTAGGATTCACAAGAATAATTACCCAATATGGGAAAATCTGTGGAGGCTGGTTCATTAGGGGCTTTTAGATTGGTGATCATATGCTTCAGATATCTCTCCCTATCAATTCAGATCATGTTCGTGTATCCTTTCAGTGGTAGCCAAAGGTGTTCCCAATCAGTACTAAAGTATCCATTCATCTTTTCAGACCAATCTCGGCTTAATAATAGCCCATATGCCTCGGGGATATCTTCTACAATGATATCAATCACCTGTACGAACTTAGGGTGTATCGCTATCATGATCATCACATCTTTGAGTTCCCCCATAACCTTGACCTGGGTTCTATCTAGTTGTATAACATGCTTATCTCTTTTGAGAGGGACAACACCTAGCTTATTACAAACACTCAAGGGCATGACATTAGAAGATGCTCCGAAATCTACCAGACAATTGTGAAGATTCCTATTGAATACTTCGAACGTTAAAAGGAAAGGAGGCACGAAAGGTCTCTCCTTCCTGCCTTCTGAGCAGGTGTTTATCGTTGGTTTTCTTGCCAAATCTGGAGGCGGTAGATTCTTCTCTCGTCCATCATCGGTGGCCGGGTTTTCTACCGAACTTAGAACCTGCAATAGAGGGTCTTTCTACTGAGGGATTCTACATACGTCCATAACTGATATATTGGCTTTCAGCTTTTTCAAATCTTTGACTACGTTATAATCTAGCTTAGGATATTCCCGCGTATGGATGCTTAGAGGTTGTTTATTGGGAGCGACGGGCATTCTCAGGCGATCGGGAGTCAATTTGCTTTGTGAGACATAGGTGGAATTGGTATCATTTGGGCCGGGTTGACCCTTACTACGTGTTTGTACCACCTATATATATGTGGGTTGTGCCTGAGGTTTAAATAGATCGTCCGAAGACGTGATCACGTAAGGATCCCATATCAACATGGTTGTGAATTGTGGTGGGTGAGCTTCTTCCTGATCGACAATATTAAAGGCCGAACTGTTCGGTGGTTCGGTCAGAGAGACTTCGCCCAGAAAACAATTGGCTATTAAATTCATCAGGTTGACCCACTGAGGACATTCCCTTTCTGAGTGGTTCTCTTGGTGGTAAGTACAGAAGGAATCAAAAGCGACATTTCCTAAGTCAATGTTTAGGTTGGCTATGGAGGTTCAATTGCTTTGAAAGGATGGTTTATTTTAAAGAAAGGCTTATAGGTTCTTTGGACTTGGTTTCCCTCACCTGTAGTTATTTTCATATCTATAATCTCATTCGATAGTTTCTTGACCATGTGTTGCATGTCTTCTATATCCCCATTACCCTTATCAGGAGTTGGTTCAGCCGGCTTCCCCGACGGCCTAGTCAAGAGGAGTCCTCTCCTGGGAGGGGGATGGCTTTCTTTTCTTGCAAGAGATGCCTGGCCTTGTTTACACCCTTTCATCTGGAACTCTATCATCTTGGCCTCTTCGAAATTCTCCATGAGGGTTTTCTTAGTGGCTCTTTTAATGAACATGGAAATAGAGGTCGAAAGAGCATTAGCATAGACCTCAGTTTTCAACTCTTGAGTCGGTTTTGACACGGGCTGAAACTTGTTTAGGATAGTCGTGAATCTTTGATTGAAATCTTTGACCCTTTCCTCTGGGGTCATGTTTGTTGCGAACAATTCGGCCATAAGGACTCCCATGGTAGTTTCCTCGGAAAATTTGTCTAGAAAGTCCTTTTGGAACTTAGTCCAACTGGTTATGGATCCTACTGGCAAGTTAAAATACCAAGTGGAAGCCAAGTTCTCAAATGTGTAGGGGAAAATTCTGCCTACCACGTCTTCATGTTGAACGTTCATAAGCCTGATTGCGAGTATGAACTTCTTGATATGATCTTCGGGCAATCCTTAGGTCTCAAGATCATACTTGGGGAGCAACTTTTTCGGGTGCCTAGGGAGGTTGTGTATTCATCCAGGGACGGCCACGGCGTCCCTAGCCAACCAAGGTTCGTCGCCTTGAAGTGGAACTTCTCTCTCCTCCTCATGACCATTGTTATCTTCCATATCTTTGGAGTCAGAGTTAGGCTCGTCCTCCTCTGAAAGATCATTAGGTTCAAAGATGTCACCGGCTGGCGTCTCGGGTATGAGGTCAATAGGTTCTTGGATTTCGGTGATCGTGAAGTCTATTAAGTCTTCGACGAAGTGTACAAAAACTTTGGCAGGAGTGCTGACCACTAGTCTGCCTTGTTGTTTTCTTCGAGGGAGGATGGGGGTGAGTGGCAACGCGCTGATTTGTCGGGCGTAAGCTCTAGTAATCCTTCTAAACTGATTCACTTCCTCATGAGGGAGGGCGTAAGGTATTTCAGGGTGAAGATAACCTTCCTCGGAGTGGGGTGAGTTATCCGCTTCGAGAGTACTCGGTAAAGGTGAGTTGTCTATTGGATGACTATCCATGCATGTGGGCCATTACGAATCTATAGGCTGTTTAGAATATCATATAACTTACATATTCAGCCATTCATTCTCAGGCCCTCCTTCTAGCGCCAATTTTGTTGATGGGTCTTAAAACCCTTAACTCAACAGTAGGAACCAAACCCACCACCGAGGCCCAATTAGACTCTGCAACATTTGTGATTGGAATGGTTCTCCAGATCTTGCGATATGGCCAATTTAATCGATGGGCTTTATGTTTTCTTGTGGAGGCATCTCCTTCAGTCGAGATTTTCTCTTCTGGTAATTTCTCTTTAGTTAGGATAAATGTGAAGAAAGGCTAGTATAAACCAACTTGACTGCACAATGATAAGGAAGTCTAAAGACTGGGAAAGGTCGGGCTCAGGATAACCCTCACTCCAGCATGCATACAACGATCTTTTACCACAGGCCTAGTAATAATACTTTAACCATGTGAGCACTCGATCACTAGCTGAGATTTTAACCTAAACTATCCAAGAAACAAAATGAGAGCAAATTTGACTGCTGCAGAAGAGGCTGAGCTTGGGATAACCCATTGCTTAAACATGCAAACGATAATCCTATACCACAGGCCTAGTAATAATACGTTAACCATGTGAGCATCCAATTACTGTTTGAGAATAATAATTATTAGAAGAAAACATTTATATGATAAGATCAATAGCAAGCAAAATAATTCATCTACCATAATCCTTCATCATATATCCACACAATGATTCATCATTTCCATCATTTAAAGAAAAGAACAACAAAGTAATTGCACCAGATAACTTGAAAATATATTTGATATCTCTTACTTGTTACATCTGCTCATGAACTGAGTAGGAAATAATTCTTCTCTAGGCTCAATTACACATGCATATGATGAAAACAACTTCGTCTCTAGTCCAGAAGGACTTATTCATTCATAGTAGCTCCAAAATAATTCTTAACAACTAGAAAGAAAAGAGTTCTTGCAACAAACCATCGACCTCTAGACCATCGGTCGATGTTCCTATTTATAATATAAATTCTTAATAGTAATTAACGGTAAAATACAATTTGAGCTAATCAAAAATCACCACGTGGCATCGTCATCTGATAGTCTTTCAACAGTCCACCCGAGTTGTTTCTTGAAAAGGGTGGATTCTTTCATAATAAGACGATCTAATAAAGAGTTCTTCACAAGTATGGGCCCATGGGAATCTGTGTTGTTCCGTTGGGGCCGCATATATCCCTCTGATGTCTGTTGCATGCGCTTAGTATTTTATCAAGGTGGAATTCAGCTGTTGCAACATGGTTTTAGCTTTGATCGGATGTTCTTTGAATTGTCGCACCTGTCCCGGCCTCGCATCGACAACCTTCACGCACTCTTCGGCCCATAGGGAGTCTTGTTCGAAATACATCTTGAGCACGTTTCTTATGTCGATAAACTCACTGGGGTTTCCGAACTCGGGGAGCTTGATATCTTTCATTACTTTATTAATTTTATCCCAGTGCTTCTGGAACTTGGCATATTGTTCTTGGATCTCTTGATGTGGGTCCCGGGACATCTTAGTCCAGTATTCTGTGGATCTCCTTATGCGGTCAAGGATATTTTTGCTTAACAACTGAATGCCATGTTCTTCCCTTTCTCGACCCTATTGGACGGCTTCAATGTATTTGAGCCTTTCCATCGCTTGCTATGCTCTTTCATGCCATCATTCCATCTCCTTGCATGTTGCGAGAGCCATGAGAGTGTCCTCCTGGAATTCAATTATATTTTCAGTTAACAGGGTTCTTTCTTTCTTGTACTCATTGGAAACTCCTGAAAACTCACTCTTCAAATTTTCCGTAGTCTATGTGGCACCTTTATAATACTCAACAATATGGTGCAGGTGTTCCAGTTCCTTCAAAGTATCAACTAGTTCTCTTTCATCCCTCCTGGCCCTATCCTGGGCAGCATCAGAGAGGGATCTTCCCACGCCTATTAGTTCAGACGTGCGAGAATTTGCTGTGTTGATCAAGCTTTCCTCTGTGGTAACCAAAATAGAACAGTCCACAGTAATATTCCTCTTCTTAGCAGACCTTTTTACGATGGCCTTCCTCTTTTGATCATAGGAGATCGCATAGATTTCTGCTACTTCGTCTACCGTCTCTGGTATATGTTGGTCACCCCATGTAAGCATGTTTCCCAGGCTGTCGGTGGTATATATGTGTTCAATATCAGACTCTTGAACCTCCTTGTTTTTCTCTGAAGGCCCGACCTCTTCCTGATGTTTATCGTGGACCTGAGTATCAAGTGGAATGGATGTGTCGGGAGAGATCTCAATACTTGCCTGTATTCTAGCCGTGGCATCGCCGACGTCCTTTTGTGGGGATCTTTCTTTTGACATGTCCAATTCTAACTTGTCCTTGGGACTAATTTCTTGTGTCTCCAGCGCATCGAGTGTTTCTGTGTCTAAGCCGCTTTCGACTCCTTTTTCTTCTCGTGTGTCCTCTTGACTCTGAACATCGGGAACAAGAGGTGTTTTTTCCTCAGTTCCCTTTTCTTCTTCTACATGCACAGAGGTTTTCTGAGATACCTCCGGACTCTCATCATCACTGTATATATCTATGAACTCGGACAGAGGGTTAGGCGCACTAGTTTCAACCAACACCCAACTCTACTTTGATTGATTCGTCGTGCCTGCCGATGAATCAGTTAGCGACAGTGTGGATTCAAGGTCATCTCACCCATTGATGTTACCGGGGTCTGTGAGCTCGGATCCGCCTACCCCTGCTGGGCTCTCTTCTGGGTTACTGGTCAGAACGCTTGATAAGAGGGCCAGATCATTCGACGCTAGATCCATTATTTGCTGAACATGTTGAAGAAATAGTGTCTCTCTTTCCCTTGCACTTGGCGTTCGGATAAAGTTTTGGTTCTGTACAGGGCCTTCCTGGGGAGCTTCCATCGTTTCGACCGATTTGAATGTTACCCTTTCTTCCCTAGTCCTAAGAATTTCTTCCACTCTTTGCACTCTTTCATCCAAGGACAACACTTTCTCTTCCCAACTCATGGCCTTGAACTTGGTTATTTTTGGGTCATCCATTATTGCCACCACCTCATCCCAATCTTGAGCATTTTCAGTGAAGATTTCATCCTCAAATCAGTCATGGGCATAAGGCCAACAGGACGATACTTGTGATGCATGTTTCGATACCAGACCCTTGGGATCATTCTTGCGAAAATGCCCTGTCTGGAACTGAAATTCCAATTGACTTAATCCATCTTGCTTGGCCTGTGCAGTGCCTTTAACCTGGTAGAAGCCGATATGAAACCCATAGGGTATGAATGCCCACTTCTTATCCCTCACCAAAGTGGCATTGTACCCCTGCAAGATAGTTTGGTAACATATTTCCCCTAGTACCAGTCGGTCGGGGACATATATAGGTAGCAAATGTGGTGCTCCTGTGGCACCGAAAACCCTAATGTAGGTTTCGCGCTCGTCCAGGTACTAGTGTCCGAATTTCGGTATAACTTTTTTGGCTGCATAAGACAGCCTTGGGAACTCCTTCTTGAATAGTAAGAAATGAATAGGTGCAATAAATTGGTCGCAAATGAGAGAGTAGGATGTTTTATACTTTTTCTCCCACAAGATGCTAAAATAGACATGGACCAGGAGCTTGGAAGTGTGCCAACTCAGTTTCATTGTTGCGAAGACATTTCTTGCATAGATGACGTCCAATAGATAAGATACCATGTAGAAGACAGGAGTTTCTCCTTCCTTCAGCTGTTGAGCCTGTATAATGTAGGTGCTAATCTGTTTGGAGATGATCATGCCCCAGTTGAAGCTTGTTCCATAGATGGCGACAGTATAAACCAAAGGCATCCATGCCTCTGAAAACCTAGAGAAATCATTTTCTTCATCCAACTGGAAAAGGATTTCCATTAGATAGATATAAGGTTGTCTGAGGTTGGCCGTCAGATACCAGCCGGAGTTTCAGTTGGTGAATTTTTTGTCTTCTCTCCACCAGGATTCCATGATTTTGCTGGTGTCGTGCTTCTGATAAAACTTCACAACAAAATCCTTGTTCAAACGTTCATCTGGCTCCCTGAGCTTGTAATACTTTTGGACTTCTACTGGGAGGAAAACCCTGATGATTTGACCATTATCATCATTAATTACACACTTTTGTGCATCGTTGTGATCAATGAACCATTTTAAAATTTCAATGCAAAGGAATATCGGAGTCATTCTTGCCACCATGTTTAGGTAAGCCTTGTCGATGTTGAAAAAGACCTCATCATCCAGCTTCCTTGTGTCAGGATCACTATGCGGGGCATACTCAGGGAATTCTTTGTGCTTTATTTCCTTGAACAAGTCTTCCCATCGCGGGAATGTTGTCTTGGTCCCAATGTTTTCCTCTGTGTCCCCAAATGTCGGGGGTTGAGTGAAGTCTTCTTTGGTGATCGCCTTGATGATCGGTGCTGGCTTGGAAGTGAATTCCAATT
Organism: Picea engelmannii; assembly: GCA_009831015.1. NCBI lineage: Eukaryota > Viridiplantae > Streptophyta > Pinopsida > Pinales > Pinaceae > Picea > Picea engelmannii. The sequence continues at coordinate 1,093,694 of ML777754.1, read as the reverse complement.
TTCTTGCAATGGCTGGGGAGGAGCCTTCTCCTTCTTTTGATTCTTGCAGCTTTGGGACTCTAGGAGATTTCCTGGTGGCAGGTTTCTTCAGAGGCATCGTTCCTGCAATGGAAGACGCTCAATTAGGGCTAGCACATAGAATAATATTAGATCTTAATTTATATGTGAAATGAAATCAAAACCAGACTGGTACATGCCTGTATGCTTTCTAAAATATGTTGCTTAATACTCACTATACCTTGGAATCCTTCTCTGGGTCATTCGTCTCGCTCATCTGGATGTTCTGGACCTCTTTGCATGCAGAATTCTCTGGCTCATAATAATTCAGGGTAATATAATGAGAGAGAACTTACCAGTCGCATCAAGCCATTAATACAAGTAATGGGACGAAATTTAAACTACTTGCCGCCAATTCTTTGTAATCAATTTTACATAGGTTGATGGCGGAGGCACGGAGGGAGATGCATTGTATCTACAGGTTAAAATGGTCATTGGGCTTTGCACACAAATCAGAGACTAATGCATGATCTTGTAATTACTCAATAAATTAAATGCATCGTATCTAGCGTATCTTAGAGATAAAATGTCCCATCGCATCATTTTCTAAAAGGGGAAATTGGGGATCGGTGCAGAACTACGGGATTCTTCGTTGATACTCCTTACAAAAAGAAAAAAATAGCGTCGATGTCAATTTCTTTCATTGGATGGTTCTGACATGACACATGGTGGATAAAGACAGGTGACTGGACTCACGAGTGCCAACAGAGGTGGTAACCTTCTTTCATTTGCGCGCTTCCTATCCCAGCCTAGGAATCACCAATGTCGATTAGACATCAGGTGTTAGTAACCAAGGATGAACTTATTTCATCCTTTCCCTTGGGATAGCTTCTTGGAAATTCGTCGATGCCGACATGTTTTTTCGGGATCGGTCGGTGATGATTCCTCCCTTTCCCCACAAATGACTACTTTTGTGTTTCATCGATGCTGAATGAAATCGGTCATTGTCAACTTTATTGTGCAGTTCTTATCATGAAAGAACAACTCCCCATTTACCGAAGCCGACGAAAACCAGCGATCAGTGTCCTTAGTTTCCTAGGATGATTTTCTTTCACCTCTGGTTCTTTCGAGTGATGAAATTTGGATGCGTCAGGTGAAGTGAATTAGTGGTTGATTCTTTAGTCAAATGTTACTCCCTTTAAGTTGTGATGGTTTCGACATGTTCAATGAAACTTTTAAACAATCAAGGATAAAATGTAGAAAAAAAAGATAAGCAGAAACAACATTGTTTTGAATTAAACAATAAGTGGTACCCAAAAAGTAGAGTTTGGTAGAGACTTTTTAGGGTGTGTTGAGAGCTCAACAGGATGTTTAAGTAAAGTTATTGTGATGTCAACTTCACCACAAGTATAAAAATGAAGAATTTGAATTTGAATTTGAATGTCATGTTGTTGATATGATAGTTCCATTGGACTTCACATAGTATATATCCTTTTATCTCAAATTATTCCTATAGATGAATTTTGCTAAGTTCATCGATAAAGGAAAAGTGCTTAAATAAGCCACATACTACATTTGCGTCACAAAGATTATATTAAAAGGAAAAGCATGTCCTATATATTCTTTAATATCATAGAAAAACTGCCAAGATCCTGAATGTATTATTAATTTTCCAGAACAAATCATACAACCAAAAACCAAGTAAACATCAAATGTACTGAAAGTTGAGGCACAAGGAAACACATGAACACAAAAGGCGCCAAGCGAGATCCCACAAGGTTCCATATAGTAGTACACATCGACCTTTGCATCAAGCAATTTGATATATAAAAAAAACACACGTGGCATTGGTTTTGTCTTACATCTGGTATATGCTCCCATGAGAAAATAACCGGGGCCATGGTATGAACAAAAGTTTGCCAAACACAAGACAACACAAAACCAGTGGAGATTCGCCATTGTACCCTAGCTATAACCAAAATTCAAAATGGGGAACAATAAATTTTTTGATTACTATTTTACCTTAAGCAAGATCACTATGGACATTTTTTTTCTGATAGTGCCATGTTCTATCACTACCAGTTTTAACAATGCCAAATTTCCAATATTATTGGAAATGACTGATGGTTCTTCCCAGAGGAGAAAGCTATTTCGATGGTTCAAAGGATGGGCCTGATTTATTTACAGTTGGATACTTTGTATGGGGTTTTTCCTCATGCTTCCCATTTTTGTACTGAACAATCTTATGCGCTTGTACATCACCAATAACTACACCTTCCTATATGAATTCCAATGCCCGAACTACCTAATCTCTATAGCGAGTTCTGAATATCTCAAGCTCATGTTTCAAGCCATGATAATTCCTTTTTTTCAATTAGGGCATTGATTAAATTCAGATACCATACAATAAATGTATAGTTGGAGACCATTTATTTATTTATTTGGGTGCTCCAAAAAAATGCAGAAATCCTGCCATGGCTACATAGTTGGAAAATATTTTTCCAATTTGGGCACCCAAAAAAGGTGTAGACTCCTCCAACAAAGCCATAGCCAGCCACCATTTTTTTTTTTCATTTGCACACCCCAACAAATATGCAAAATTCTTACTGGGAGATGAAAGAAAACATCAAAATAACAACATCGATTGCATTTGTAGTTAGATTCTCCTTGTTGTTTCAAGTGCACAAGAAGAGACAAAATCTCTGGAAAGAAAATTTTACAACTATAGATGTAAACTCTAAAGAACTCGAGTCCAACAAATATTCATTTGGGTGTTGAAGAAAAATTACAGACACACAAGAGATTTTTTCGTTTCCTGTCGAAGCTTGATATGAATTTTTTTTTATTTTTTTTTCCAGCCGATATGCAATATTGCATTGTCCTCATTTAAGGTAAATTTGCTATGTATCCAAAAGTCACGCAGCATGTAGACATTGTTTTCCTTTTTATGTAGGTATGCTTCATATGACAATTATGCTAACCTAGGAAGAACATCTTGTAACAGAGGTTGTCTAACTGTACATTGTACAGTTGTGTTGCCCACGGTTCGGATGGAAACATTGAGGCAATGTATATATATGTAAGGACATTTTTTACTGCATCACAGACAATCAATTGTATCATCACTTATGAAAGAAGAAACAAAAGCAGGAGAATTTCATTTGGCACATACAGGCTCGAAGGGGGTTGAGTACGCATTCACTGCAACCAAAACACCCTCAACTTGGGAACGTGAGCATAGTAGTTAATATATTGAACAATATAATATACAACTACAAAAAAAAAAAAAAAACTGCAGAAAATTGGTGAAGGCAATTTGTATGAGCAAAGTGAGAATGAAATTGTAGATGTATATGCACAACAGTTGTAGAGATAGTTAGTTTCTTGAGATCCTGTACTATGTCTGTTCACAATTATGTTACAAATGTTGCTTGGGTTGTGTGAAAGATCCTTTCTTTAACATCTGTTTTATTTGTTATATTTTTAAAGAGCATAAGTGGAAATTTCTCTTTATGCAATTGTCGTTCCATTGAGGAAAAAAAATTTGAATAGGTGTCGAACAATTGCAGCTGCAACATGGAATGACGCAATATTTGTGTAACATAATTGAGATACATGGACATGTGAAAGTAAAGGAAAAAACTGGATATGGAGAACGGTACCATTGCCTTACCATTGTCTGAATATCCATCTTTTATATGGAGAATGTGTTGCGAGCCAATTTTTCTCATGAGTGTGACCGTTGCACCAATGGTTATGATTAGGTAAATGTTGTTGCTATGTGCAAGTTGGTTGATAGTTGTGTCCGGGACGAAATGATATTCTGAACAAATAGCGGGATTTTTTTCCACAATAATTGTTTCGTTGAGAGATATAATTCGATCACAATCACCACAGTAATATACTATTTTGGGAAATACATTAAAATTTGTAATGGATATCCCATTACCTGGAAATATATTTTTTGCATGTTTCTGGACAAGTTGTGTGGGAATAGTCAGTGTGACTATCATCAGGGTCTCCTTGTCTGTCATGTCAGCACTCATAATGGATCTTGTTTTGTTTTCCTTGTCCAAGTAGGTGTTATAGACGACCATTATGACCCCAACAAACACTTGTGAAGTTCGACGGTTGTTCAAGCCCTCTATTGATAGTACTTTGGGTGTTACAAGTTTAGACCTGGTGACATTTTTTGAATAGGAAAAATAAGGTGAATGGTAGTGTGCAGTATTTTTTTGTTTTCTTTTTTCTTAGCATAAATGTACAAGTAAACGCACAACTTGGATGAACTATGGAGCCAGAGTTTTGTAACCATACCTCTTAGTCTGCGAAATTTGCGCTATGTTCGACGTGTCGCTTGTGCTTGTTGATATTTCTTGTGAACTGCAAAGTATGTGCTGCAGATGACATCAACATATTCACCATGGCATGGATGAATAAATAGCTAAGGATATTTGTTTGGTAAACACATGAGGAACAAAATGTATGCATATTTACCTTTGGCCTTGTCGGTCTGCTGATGTCTGTGATGATTGGCTGCTCATGGCCATGTTACTAGTCCAAATTTTTCTGATGAAAGCATGTGTAGATGAACATCAGAAGGAATAAATAAGAATATGCATTGTATATTGTCCATAATTGTTCTTAATGTCACATATAGGGTCGAAGGAGATGGAATACGAAATAGGGTTTCAAGGGATACTCAGGAAACATGAAGACCCAACTGTCAAATTGTATGCCTTATATTTTTTGACTGAAAAAATGTGTAACAGTAAATAGGGCGTGAAGGGGGGTACGATGTCCAATCTGTATATCACAGAACCTCTGAAGCCAGAGGTGCAATATTGAATGCACCAGTCCGGGAACCTGCGATCGACAAAGTGGGTAAGTATGGAATAAGGTAGAAGCATGACCATAAATGTGAACCCATGAGTTAGCAAACTCGTGCACCTAGGAATTTTCAAAAAGACAACTAAGCAAAGCAACTAGAAAGAAAAAGTAGAAGAGAAAAGTTAAGTATAGAAGAGGGGGGGGGGAATGGGATAATAGAAAACAGAAAAAATAGAAATGGGGAGGGAAATGTTTGGAAGGAGGAAGTCTCAACAAAGGTGCATTGTTTCCAAATCATCGTTTTCTAGTCCAATATTATATGCCCCCACCTGTTTTGTATGTTTGATTTACTAGCATAGTTGGTATACCTTTTCAAAGATTGTACCACAGACCCCTCTGTTGTGGCATATAAGAATCCATCTTCTTGTCCAACCAATATTTTTCTTTCAATGTAGAAACGTCGAACATACAGTGGACATGAAGGCAAGTTAGTATGCAGAAAGACATGTAAAAGAAAGAAATACAGTTTGATTTATTTCAATGTAGCAGCAAACATAATACAATTCACATGAGAATAAGTATTTATGCAGAAAGATACATAGTATATACATATAGTAAAAAAAGGTGCAAAGCAATAGACCAAGTAGAACAAATACACAGACAATAAATGAAATACTAAACACTGGAATATGAAATAAGAGTACATGTATGCACCTCTGTAACTCCTCTTGTACATTCCCACCAAAGATTCCATCGTCCTCTCCAGCCACTTTGTTTGTTTAAATGTAGCAATTATGCAGGAAAAATACAATGGACATGAAGGAAGTTATTATGCAGGAAGACATGTAAAAATAAATAAACAGAGTTTGATTTTTTCAATGTAGCGGCACAGGAAATACAAAGGACATGAAGATAAGTTATTATGTAGGAAGGTATGCAATATCTACATACAATAAACTAGGTGAACACATATACTGAAAATAAATGGAATACAAAACAACGGAATATGAAATAACAATACAAGCATGTACCTTTGTATCTCCTCATCCAGGGATGCAATTAAGACTCCTTCATTTTCTCCAGCTATTCTGTTTGTTTGAATGTGGGAACACACAAAATACAATGAACATGAATGGAAACTGGTATGCAATGGAGAACAAGTAATATATACATACACTAAATGAGAATCAACGAATAGAATAAAAGATAGTTAGAAACTGAACCTTTTCTTTTCTCCATCCATGGTTGTAAATATATAAAGTTTTTTCCTACCCAAAATACATTACAAGCGACAAAATAGTAAGAAATTGCATGGCCATTGCAAAAATGATTTTGGTTTTCTGCAAAGTATCCAGATATGCATCCAGACATGGAAATATAATTTTGCAGTATCTTTGGTGTACATATCATATTTCAAGTACAAGACAATTTGTATCATGGTCACACTAGTCTGTGTAGAGGATAAAGAGGTTGTATTGTGATATGGGCACATTTCACCATATATGGTTAATAAGTGCGTCTTGCACATGTTTTATCTTAACAAAAAAGATATCAAATATTCTAATTGCACATGTAGTTGTCCAATCATTTCTTATGCCACTATTTTGTATCATGTCAACACCGAAGTATCAACAAAATTTAACAGCGGGACAAGCAAGCACGGAACAGGCACCAAATCTCGACTTCGCCAGACACGACAAACAATAGAACCATAGGTCCATTCGCAGGTGTAGGACCTGAACACTGCAAAGCACCAAACAAAAAAAAAAACAAATAGCTCCAACCATCAGTGCAGGACCCCAACCCTGCAAAGCCGAAGTAAACAAAAGAAAACAACAAGCAACAAACCAATGAGAAAGCACGAACATTCCCAACTGCAACCCTAGGGCCCCAAACTCGTAAACTTGATCCAAACAACAACAAGTAGCAACCAAAGAACCAACAAACCAATGAACAAGAAACAACCACTGAACCAATAAACAACATATGTATCTCCAACGATTACCAAACTACAGTCGAAGCATGGAAGGAACTAGAAACATATGACAAGCATGCCAGTAGAAATAAGAAAACATTCTTACTTGCAAACTACAAACAATGAACAACAAAGAACGAATAGAAAATGAAATTATGGCATTGAAAATTACTCTGAAATGATGAACAAGAGAAGCACAAGTCGAATTGTGGGTGCAACTCCTGGACCCCGCAAGTGCAGGTCCCCAACCTTGCAAATTTGAACCAAACAACAACAAGAAGCAACTAACGAACCAACAAACAAGAAGAACCCAACGGACCAATAAACAATGTATGTAGCTTCAATGATGACCAAATTGCATTCCAATCATAGAATAAGTATGAAACATACAATGCCTATTCAACTGACGGTGGACAACAATATTATCCAAATTCACAGCAACATTGTATGGAAAATTTTGAGGAAAAATGTACTATGAGAAGCCTATTTAGAAAAACATTTAAGGCTATTAGGTTGTCTAAGGGTCTCGCAGTATGAAAAAATTTAAGTTGTCAGGCCTGTTTCAGGACCTCGCGTTATGTAAACATTTAAGCTATCAGGCCTATTCAAGCACCTCAAAAAAAGTGTCAATGATCTAAACCTTCGATATGTAAACATTCCAATACAAATACAAAGGACTAATAATAATAATAATAATAAAAGGACATATTAATATGTGATCGCTATAGTCCCTCTACGCATTCGACAGGGACTAATAATAAAAAACCAAAAAAAAAACAACGTCCATGCTCAGAACTTTTTGTATGTAAACATTTCAGTAAAAATGTAATAAAAATTAAAAAGGAGCTCCTAAGCTCAAAACTTTGGATATATACACATTTACAACATTGGGAACAAAAAAACTGGTAATAAGACCTTCAATATATTCTTCAATGAGATGATGATGATGATGATGATGATGATGATATATATATATATATATATATATATATATAATGTTTTTTCTTCTATAGTACGAACAATACAGATGGTGCGAAAATTTATAGTCAAAGGACATATTAATATGAAGTCAACAAATTATCGATCGCTATAGTCCCTATGCGCCTTCAACAGGGACTAATAAAAGTGGAATATTAAAGAGAATTATAAAAATAAAGTTCTATTCAAAAAAAATTATGAAAAGAAAATAATTTTGTTATATTGTAGAAATATTTTTTTTCCAAAGAAAGAAATTGTAATTTTATTTAAAGTAAAGTAAATTACATTTTCATATGCCTCCTAGCATTCAAAAAAGTGTTTAATAGTTATTTAGGGAAAAATTATCTTCATATTTGTTTATGAGTGCATATATAATAACAAGTTGTTTCTTTTCCCAAAAAATTGCATAAATAATTACATATATCACCATACTATTTTTTTCTCAAAAATTTACATAAATAGTTCCATCCTTAAAACGGTAAATTTGTGATGAATCCTCATTCAAAATAAATACAAATGTTTCATTATATCCAAGGTGCATGTATTATGTCTATGGAGTGGCCATCCTATAGTATGGAAGTGATCTAGGTCCCTCGTTCCAATCCCAGACCATCTTTTGAAAGACCATCCATTATGGTGTTCACATCCCTATAGATGTGAGACACAGAGATATGTGTGAAAGATGTTAAATGTAACTATATATCATCATAAAGGGGTTGTAATGTGAAATTTCTGATTTGAGATTCTTTTCTAATCCATTTGATGACCAAGAGAGAGTCACCAAAAATTTGAATTTGTTGGACCCATGTTCTTGGGCTAGTTGAAGAAGTAATTTAAGTGTCATTAGTTCAAAAAAGTTATTATTTTTCTGGACATTACCCACTTTGAATTATATATGGTAAGTGGAGGAGAGATATAAAATTTCTCTCACACCTCCTTTGGGAGGATTTCCTTGCGAAGCTCCATCAAAGTATGCCCAGGGAAGAGCTCTAATTTCAATTTTAGATTGTTTTTCCTCCTCTTGTGGGTAATCATTTAAGATATTGAGAGACTGAATCACACATTTGAGAGGGAGGGTATCATTTCCTTAAATAAGCTCAGATTCCTAGCTAGCCACACTCCCCAAGATATGTTGAGGGGAAAGTCTTTCATCTTCTTGGTGTCCTTTTTGGAGTACCAAGATCTGAAGGATTGTTCTATACTTCCTCCCACTTTGAATTATATATGGTAAGTGGAGGAGAGATATAAAATTTCTCTCACACCTCCTTTGGGAGGATTTCCTTGCGAAGCTCCATCAAAGTATGCCCAGGGAAGAGCTCTAATTTCAATTTTAGATTGTTTTTCCTCCTCTTGTGGGTAATCATTTAAGATATTGAGAGACTGAATCACACATTTGAGAGGGAGGGTATCATTTCCTTAAATAAGCTCAGATTCCTAGCTAGCCACACTCCCCAAGCTATGTTGAGGGGAAAGTCTTTCATCTTCTTGGTGTCCTTTTTGGAGTACCAAGATCTGAAGGATTGTTCTATACTTCCTCCTTCCCATACGTTTTTCATTCCTATCATTCTTTCCACTTCTTTCCAAACTTGTTTAGTAAAGGGATAGGTCATAATTAGATGTTCAATGGTTTAATATTTTTGTTTGTATAAACTACACTAACCTGGGCCATTGAAGTTTTTTTTTCTGAAGAACCTCCCATGTAGGAGCCTCACTATTTAAAATCATCCACAAGAAAAATTTATTTTTGGAGGGACACTTTAATTTCCAAACAATTGTCCACCACAAAGCCTATTGTCCCTCTAGACCTTCCTCAGTGAGTTCTCTATAGCAAGAATTAGGCACATATTCTATAGTGGGATTAAGTGACCAAATTAATTCATCAACATCTTCTCAAATTTTGACATTGTTTTCTTTTAAAACCTATATATAGGACTTTTAGTCTTCATCAAATTATTCTCTCAATCCCAGCTCCTCCTAGCTGAGCCAATTTACAATTTGTTTAAGCATGTAAAATCCTTTACTTCTAATATCATGAATCAACTAAGGAGGTAATCTATGCGGACCTTTACTACCTATCCAAGGATCAATGCTAATTTCAATTTTCTCACCTCTACCCACCTTCCAAATCAACCAATTACCTACCAAATGAAATGTTGAATTCAAAACTTTTCAAACGATTGAGGCATTATGTATTTGTTTATCAATGTTTTTTACCCAATATTCTATTCTAGTTGGGGCAATATTGTAATGTCCCCATTTTTGGATTCTCTTACTCTGCAGTTGTAGATAACCTTATGGGTTTATGTCATCCGACCAGAGGGGTAATTTGAGGTTAACAGTGAGCTTGGATGATTTGGAGGAGTTCTATGATGCTTTCGAAGGTTCTCTTATCATATTTCATCATCGAGATCATTCATGCATAGTCAGATTTCGATTCTATTGCATTTCAATCGTTCCTGTAATTTAGGAGTATTAATGGGAATTATTTAATGGATTGCACTAAGGTTGTCATTTTAATAATTTATCTAAGAGGTAACTTGGTGTAATAGTTTGTTGGAACTAGAATGAAGAGCTCTAAATGGTGGAGAGAATAAAAAGTGACTTTTAGTGCCCAAAAATGTTTTAAAGTCAAATAAATCACTTTTTGGAGTAAAAGGGTTAATAAATTAATAAAGTGATTTTACCACAGTTAAATTAAAAAAGTCACTTAAGTGTAAATGGGTAAAAGGGCTAGCAAAAGGGTGAATGAGGAAATAAAAGAGGAATGAAGGATATCTATCTCATTATGCATTGTTATTTTATAAAAAAAATAAAAATGAGAGAGCTCTTTGTGGCTTTGGCTCTTGGGATGAAAAACCCTAGAGAAGAAGATTGGATTTTGTAGTGAAACTATCCAACCTAGTTGATCATCAAGGAGAGATCATACGAATCTTTCATCATGCTTCATTGTGGCTGAGATTGAATCATTTGGTAGCATGGGTTTCCTTTTGTTGAGGATTATTTTTGCTTGAGGAAGACGAGTTATCTTGTGGCTACATTTTTGGGTGTTGTGGCAGTGTTCTCTTAGCTTAGGGGGCGAGTTAATCTTGTGGGTCAAGCTCAAACTGTGGTGGTTATAATCCTTTGAGAAAAGGGGTTGATTCAAGTTGTGAAGGGTGTATTTTGGGAGCTGGACTGATTTATGTGTGGACAAAATTTATTTGCTAAGAGGAGGGGTTGATTTGTCCCTTGTTGAGGTCAATTTCTCTTGCAGTAGAGATACCCCATTTGGCAGGTGTTATTCATCAATGGTGTTCATTTTATTTGCTTAGTAATTCATCGATGGTGTTCAGTTTCTTACCAGCAATTCTACCTAGTTGTAATAGGTTAGGTTTAACTAAATAAAATCAATAATTTTTATGAGATATTCCTTTGTTGTTATATCATATTTGTTCAAGATATTTCCTTGGTATTTCGATGTGATATTTTTTATGCACAATGAAAAATTAAAGGGAATATAAACCTTTCCCAACCATTAAAAACTCACATGGGAAAACCAAACAACAAACACTAGAACTCATTACAGGGGAATAGAACCTAGAGCCTAAGTGTTTGACAAAATTCATCACCCAGAAATACATATAAATTGCTACAACAATGAAGGGAAATTTGTGACAACAGTAGGAAGTGTTTGAAAAGGGTCTTAAACCACATCAACAAATTGGTGAGGGACACTATAGTGGTATCATAGGAATGAATCCTCCTAGCATGGAGGGTAATCTGTTAAAAGGGTATTTTCATATTGTTACCAATAAATGACCAACATTTATACCTTTCCAATTGAGCAAGGTAACTGTTGATTAAGGTTGGTTGTCATTGATGTCAACCCTTGAAGAAAGCCCTGTAGCACAAAGGTTGGGTAATGGACCCAATATTTTTTTATGTAAAGATGACTCATTATTGTATTGTCATGGTTGATAATAAGTAGAAATGGATGAACTCCAAAGTGGTCCCCTTATGGTGAAAACCCTCACGGGAAGATGCTTTGCGGATTGAGTTATCCTAGAAGTATGGTTAGAGAACCCATGCTTATTTGTGGAATATTGAGATGAACACCAGTTAATTTGTCAAGTGAAAATATCCTAGATGGATAGTTCTTGTCATTCCATTTTCAGTGGTATGTGGAACCATCACATAACTCCTCATGGTTAGAGAGCTATGGGCATGGGAAGTTGGACAACCTAGGTTTGGGTAATGGACCCAAGTTTGTTTGATGGATAATGGTATGAGTTTTGATGTATTTTTAGGTAATAATATTATATATGGATAGTAAATTTCATTCCATTTATGGTGGTATGTGGAACGTCACATAACTCCTCACGGTTTGAGAGTTGTGGTCTTATGAAGTTGGAGGACCCTCATATGTCATCTAGAAGCCCCAAAAGGTCAAAGTAGTCAAACTGGTTTAAGATATTTTAAAAGGTAAATAATAAAGTGAAGTGATGAGTGTACTATAATTCAAAGTGAATACAAAATAAATTAATTCAATAATAAATTTAATGGAGAAATTAGAAGTGGGTTAACCCTAAAATAAGGAAAGTGGGCAAAGTGACCTAGACGATGTTTTTAAGGAAGCTACTTGGAGAGTATAAATAAGAGGCAAGGCTCTCTAATTTAAGACACACTTGAGCATATTGAATACCTATATGTTTACAATATAACCAAAGGATATCTAAGCTGAATTTTTTAGGAAAGTGAAGAAAAGAAGGCTGGAATTCAAGGAAGGATAAATTATTTTGATGATGCTTTCTAAGGTATGTTTTTTTCAGGTCAACTCACCATTTTCCCAATAACGTTTTTTCTAGAATGATTCAAACCGTGAAACTTCTATTCCATTGAGGAAACATATCCAAGTATCTTTTTTAAAAAATTCATCATGTGGGTCGTTGTATTTGTGGAGTTACACTCTGTGGAAAATAGGGTTTGTGGCTAGTCCTGAAACTAGTCAAAAACCGATGTTTCAGGTAACAACGTCATAAATTCTTCATAACAGATCCAAATTTAGTAAGACCACATGTGTTGGTTATATTAAATCCTTTAGTATACTATGTAATAGTTTTAGATCAATTCAACAAATATTCCATGTGGGGTACTCTCTACAAGGTCACTCTCTAGAATAAGCCAAAATTCAGCAAGGTGTGTCATTTTTGCCATAACTCCTTTTCTGAGAGGTTCCAAGTAGTGACACCTGGAGGAATTTCATAAAACACACTGAAGAACATTGTGTATCAGTTTACAATTTTTATTCATTATAGGTACAAAGTTATGATTATTTCAAGTTAGGGTTGTTGACTAATCCAAAACTAGTCTTGTGAGACTAAAAAAACATTTGATGAAAATTCTAGTCTCTTGTTGTTAAAGTTAAGGAAGGTTTGCAGGTATGTGATCATATACGCCAGGTCTATTACAGATTTAAAAATAATATTTGGATGATGAAATGGATGAGGGATTTTGGTTGAGGTACAAGTTGGGTACATGGTTGAGACAAGTAGTTGATGAGTTGGCACATACATGATGTGTATAGTTGATGATGTTGGTACATATTGATGAGTCATAGTTGATGAGTACTTGACACATGATTGGTACATACTTGGTACATGGTTGGTTGCACTTGTTTATGGTACAGTTTGATTACATATTATTTGGTACAGGTTGGTGCATGGTTGATGCACTTGTTTATGGTACAAGTTGATTACATGTTGTTTGGTATAGGTTGGTGCATGGTTGATGCACTTGTTTATGGTACAGGTTGATTACAGTTTGAGGTACAGGTTTGGTGCATGGTTGATGCACTTGTTCATGGTATAGGTTGAGGTACAAGTTGGTGCATGGTTGATGCACTTGTTTATGGTACAGGTTGTTTGGTACAGGTTGGTGCATGGTTGATGCACTTGTTTATGGTAAAGGTTGATTACAGTTTGAGGTACAGGTTGATGCATGGTTCAGGTTATTGGTACAGGTTGATTACAGTTTGAGGTACAAGTTGATGCATGGTTGACGCATGGTTCAAGTTATTGGTACAGATTATTTGGTATAGGTTTACAGAAGTATATCTCACAGTGATAGTGTGACAGTGGTTCCATCATTCTACTTATACGTCAGGGCGGTTGGACGGGGCAAGGATAGGTGGTTGTAGCCAGAGAACATAGGAGGTTGTAGACTCCTTCTGGTTCTAGCCAGAGAAATGGGGAGTTGGATCTTCCCTCAAGTTGTAGCCTGAGAAACTAGGGGGTTGGAGCCTCCTTCCAGTTGCAGTTGCAAAACAAAGGAAGTCGGTGCTTCCAATGAATGTAATTCTTCAAAACATATAATATAAAGCATTCTGTGCTTTTCTCTCACTTTGGGTTTCCACGTAAAACACTGGTGTACTGTGTATGTGTATGATTGTTCATTTGTTCATTGCTTATTTACTCTGCAGTTATTGGATGATAATGATACATTGATATAACACTTGGATTATATGGTTAAAAAGGATTAAATTTCTCTATTACTAATTCACCTCCCCTCTCAGTAATCCAACAATTGGTATCAGAGAAGGTTCCTTCATGAAACAATTTAACCACTGGAAGGCTGGAAGGAGATCATGGATTATTTTGAGAATGGAGTACCAATGTTTAATGGTCAGAATGGTTTTAAGTATGAGATGTGGAGCATAAGGATGAAAGTACTTTTACATGCAAAAGGACATTATATTTGGCTATCAGTCGTTACAGGATATGATAGTTCAAAAAGGGCAAAGACTGCAGCCAAGAAGGAATTGAGGAAGAATAAAAAAATAGCAATGCATCTGGGAAGGATTACCTAATCTCGTAAGAGAAAAGGTTGGTAAATGTTCATCAGCAAAAGAACTTTGGGATAAGTTACATGACATATATTCTTCACCCATCACAGATTCATAAAATGTCAAATAAGATGCAGATACAAATCAAGAAGAATTATGTTCACCATGTCAAGCAGATTCAGAAGATGAAGAGTACATAATCACTAGAGGTATGTTGTTTTGTTTTAACTGTGAAAAACGTGGACATATTGAAATATAATGCCATGAAGGAAATGAGACAGAAAAACTAATTGAAAAGGAAGGCAATTTAAAGAAGAATTGATTAGTTATTTAGATGAACTAAGAGAAGAAAAAAAATCACTCAAGAAAGAATTTATGAAACAAAAGGAAAGTGTTCACATTTTTTAAGAATCCCAATAGGTCATCGAGAACTTAAGAACTCAGCTAGAAGAATCCAGAAAGATCGAAGAAAATCTTGAATATGAAAAGCAGTGTTTGTAAACCAACATAGTAGCACAGAAGAAGAAGAAATGAGAGAGAAGATATTGAAGATATTGACGATCTAAACCAACTTGAGGCAAAGTTTGGTCAAGAAGAGAAAGCACTTGAAGAAGAAATAATCACATTAAAAATTCATCTTGAAGAAGCGAAAATAATAGAAGAATTCATGAAGTCTCAGATAATAAAGAAAGAAGAAGAGGTTGACAAGCTTGAATAAGAAGTTGTCACATTGAGAAGTAAAATTGTCAAGCTCAAAAAGAACGTTGAAGAGACAGAAAGATCCACATCAGTTATAGAGAATGAAGAGAATCACTCTAGGTTGCTAGAAAAGAAGAATGAAGAACATAGAAAGAGTTATGCAGAAGTACTCAAAGGAAGGAATCATGGTCAACCAAAATCTAAGAAAACTATTGAAGATACATCTTCAAGAATACCATCCATATTCAAGACACAAAGAAGCTTCAATCATGATCATGATCAGTAAAGGAAAAAATTTAGAGGGACTACGCCACAAAGAAGATCATTCACTCCCAGGTATGCAAATTCATTTTATGGTAATTGTTTTTATTGTATTAACTTTGGACATAAGGTTGCAGATTACAGGGATAATAAAAGAAATGTTCAAGCAAGAAGTGCCTATGTGGTCGCATGTAACATTGAGTGTTACAAATGTCATAACTATGGACACATAGCCATTGATTGTAGAAGCATGATAGCTACTTCCATAAAAGAGAATACTGATATCATATATAAGAAAGTATGGATAAGAAAAAAGGAAGAACGGGTGAACAAAGACCAGGTACCAGAGATCGCAATATTGACAATAAAACTAGCTGAAGAAAATTCTACAGAGAAAAGGAAAGATGTCAGATACAGAAAGGTTTGGAAAATAACTGAAAGAAATGAAGGACAGGTAAATAAGGAACATGTTCAAGAGATTGTACTTTCAGGCATTGTAGTGAAAGATGAATCCACAGACAGAAAGAAAGAAGTCATAGCTCAGAGAGATAATGAAGCTACCAATGAAGATGATGATGAATCTACCAATGAAGATGATGACGAATACACATCAGAGCAGGAATTGTTCTGAGCCACCTGGCTTAGAGACTCCCAAGTAATATGAATATTAGATAAGGGGATTCTATGCGATAGATGTGACATACCAAAGAACCATCCTTCGAGTAGCTTGCAGAGTTTGAGAAGATAGATTCAGAGCAATCAGTTAGCAGAAGTACAGTTTGATAGATTAATCAAGACTTCATGATAGTATAGTGATAAATGGATCAACATTATGGACAATTGCGCAAGTAGAGTCTTAGACAGTATGGATAGAGATGGATTCGTAAGAACACTTAGTAGTTTTGGACATATATATGATAGTGAAGAGAGCATGGATTCATAGATTGGTTCAAAGAGTGGTTCAAAGAAAAAGGAACATTATCATAATGGATGATAATTACATAGGAAATGGCTCGAACAATGCTAATGGATTCCAAATTGACAGATATTTTTTGGACACATACAGTGCATACATCAGTTCACATTCAAAACAAAGTAATGCTCATAAAAAACAATGACAAAACTCCCTACGAACTATGGAAAGGAAGCGCAGACAACAACCTCTACATCAAGGTAACTCAAGGTAATATTTTATTAATTGAAATTTGTGTTGATGATATTGTTTTGGAAGTACTAATGATAGGTTAAGACAGAAATTTGCAAAGGATATGCAGACTGAATTTGAAATGTCATTACTTGGAGGACTATGCTTGTTTTTTGGGTCTTCATATATGTCAAAGAAACCAAGGAATTTTTATTTCTCAAACTAAATATATTAGAGAAATGATAAAGAGGTTCGGAATGGAAGATTGCAAACCATTTACCACTCCTATGCAAACCAGTTGCAAGTTAATCAAAGATGATGATTCAAAATCTACAGATCAGAGGCAATACAGGTTAATGATTGGAAACCTACTATATGTAACAGCATCCAGACCAGATGTAATGCAGGCAGTTGGACAGGTGGCATGATTTCAAGCAGCACCAAAGGAATCACATGTATTAGTAGTGAATAGGATTTTCAGATATCTCAAAGGAACATAAGAGTTTGTATTATGGTATCCAAAAGGAAAGGATCTATCACTTATTACCTACACAGATGCAGATTGGGCAGGTTGTATTGATGACCGACGAAGCACCAATGGATCAACATTCTACTTGGGTGAGTGTTTGGTATCATGGCTAAACAAGAAACAATCATCAATATATTTATCTACAGCCGAGGTAGAGTATATTGCAACAACATCATGTTGTACACAAGTTATTTGGATGAAACAATATCTGACAGATATAAGGTTGAGCATGAAGAGCCCATTCCAATCTATTGTGATAATACAAGCACCATCAGTATCTCAAATAATTTGGCGATGCACTCCAAGATGAAACACATTCCAATCAAGTATCACTTTTTACGGGAAAAGGTTGCAGAAAAGAACATTAGAGTTGAGTATGTGGGCACAAAACAACAAGTGGTAGACATCTTTACAAAACCACTTCCACGGGAAGCCTTTGAGTATCTTCGCCAGAGATTCGGAGTTATTTCTACTCCAAAATGAATGATTTTGAATGCTTATCTTATATGTCTTAGATTTACACAAAGAAGCACCATAAGAGGACAGTTCAGTCGAGGGGAGCAACCCTGGATGGAAATATACCTTTGCCATTTATGACAAAGGGGAAGAGATTTATCAGATGTAGAGGACACATGCATGGTTCTAGGGGGAGCATGAGTGATATGATTTTAGTATTGCATCATAGTGTTTCCATCAATGCCAAAGGGAGAGATTGTTGATTAAGGTTGGTTTTCATTGATGTCAACCCTTGAAGAAATCCTCGTAGCACAAAGGTTGGGTAATGAAACCAATATTTTTTGATGTAAATATGAATTTTAAGTAGAAATGGATGAACTCCAAAGTGGTCCCCTTATGGTGAAATCCCTCACGGGAAGACGCTTTGTGGATTGAGTTAACCTAGAAGTATGGTTAGAGAACCCATGCTTATTTGTGGAATAATGAGATGAACGCTAGTGAATTTGTCAAGTGAAACTATCCTAGATGGATAGTTCTTCTCATTCCATTTTTGGTGGTATGTGAAACGTCACATAACTCCTCACGGTTAGAGATTTATGGCCATGGGAAGATGGAGAACCCAGGTTTGGGTAATGGACCCAAGTTTGTTTGATGGATAACAATATGAGTTTTGATATATTTTCAAGTAATACTATTCTATATGGATAGTACATTTCATTCCATTTCTTTTGGTATGTGGAACGTCACATAACTCCTCATGGTTTGAGAGTTGTGGTCTTACGAAGTTGGAGGACCCTCATATGTCATCTAAAAGCCCCAAAAGGTCAAAGTAGTCAAAGTGGTTTAAGAGATTTTAAAAGGTAAATAATAAAGTGAAGTGATGATTGTACTATAATTCAAAGTGAATACAAAATAAATTAATTCAATAATAAATTTAATGGAGAAATTAGAAGTGGGTTAACCCTAAAATAAGGAAAGTGGGCAAAGTGACCTAGAAGATGTTTTTAAGGAAGCTACTTGGAGAGTATAAATAAGAGGCAAGGATTTCTCATTTAAGACACACTTGAGAATATTGAATACCTATAGGTTATGAGGTAAAAAAAGGATATCTAATCTAAATTTCTAAAGAAATTGAAGAAAAGAAGTCTGGAATTCAAGGAAGGATAAATTCATTTGATGATGCTTTCTAAGGTATGTTTTTTTCAAGTCATCTCACCATTTTCGCAATAACTTTTTTTCTAGAACGATGTAGACCATGAAATTTCTATGCCATTGAGGAAACACATCCAAGTATATGTGGTAAAAAATTCAGCTTGTGGGTCATTTTATTTCTTGATTTACACTGCGTGGAAAATAGGGTTTGTGGCTACTCCTGAAACTAGTCAAAAAAAGGTGTTTTGGGTAAAAACGTCATAACTTATTCATAACAGATCCAAATTCAGTAAGACCAATTTTTTTGGTTATTTTAAAGTATTTAGTATGTTGTGTAATAGTTTCATATCAATTCAAAAAATATTCCATGCGAGGCACTCTCTACAAGGTCACTCTCTAGAATAAGCCAGAATTCATCAAGGTGTACCATTTTTTCCATAACTCCTTTTCTGAGAGGTTCCAAGTAGTGAAACCTGGAGGAATTTCATAAAGCACACTGAAGAACATTGTGTATCAGTTTTCGATCTTTATTCATTACAGGTACAAAGTTATGATTATTTCAATTTAGGGTTGTTGACTAATCCAAAACTAGTCTTGTCAGACTAAAGAAACGTTTGATGAAAATGCTAGTCTCTTGTTGTTAAAGTTAAGGAAGGTTTGCAGGTATGTGATCATATAAAATAGGTCTATTACAGAGTTAAAAATCATATTTGGATGATGAAATGGATGAGGGATTTTGGTTGAGGTACAAGTTGGGTACATGGTTGAGACAAGTAGTTGATGAGTTGGCACATACATGAGGTATATAGTTGATGATGTTGGTACATACTGATGATTCGTAGTTGATGAGTACTTGACACATGATTGGTACATACTTGGTACATGGTTGGTTGCACTTTTTTATGATACAGGATGATTACAGATTGTTTGGTATAGGTTGGTGCATGGTTGATGCACTTGTTTATGGTGCAGGTTGATTACAAGTTGTTTGGTACAGGTTGGTGCATGGTTGATGCACTTTCTCATGGTACAGGTTGATTATAGTTTGAGGTGCAGGCTTGGTGCATGGTTGATGCACTTTCTCATGGTACAGGTTGAGGTACAGGTTGGTGCATGGTTGATGCACTTGTTTATGGTACAGGTTGATTACAGGTTGTTTGGTACAGGTTGGTGCATGGTTGATACACTTGTTTATGGTACAGGTTGATTACAGTTTGAAGTACAGGTTAATGCATGGTTGATGCATGGTTTGGGTTATTTGGTACATGTTGATTACATTTTGAGGTACAGGTTGATGCATGGTTGATGCATGGTTCAAGTTATTGGTACAGGTTATTTGGTGGAGGTTGATTGGTACAGGTTTACAGCAGTATATCTCACAGTTATAGTGTGACAGTGGTTCCATCATTCTACTTATACGTCAGGGCAGTTGGACGGGGAAATGATAGGTGGTTGTAGCCACCTTTTGGTTGTAGTCGGAGAACATAGGGGTTGTAGCCTCCTTCTAGTTGTAGCCACATAATTGGGGAGTTGGAACTTCCCTTAGGTTGTAGCCTGAGAAACTAGGGGGTTGGAGCCTCCTTCCAATTGCAGCTGGAAAACAAAGGAAGTTGATGTTTCCAATGAATGTAATTCTTCAATACATATAAGATAAAGCATTATGTGGTTTTCTCTCACTTTGGGTTTCCACGTAAAACACTGGTGTATTGTGTATGTGTATGATTGTTCATTTGTTCATTGCTTATTTACTCTGCAAATATTGGATGAAAATGATGCATTAATATAAAACTTGGATTATATGGTTAAAAAGGATTAAATTGCTCTATTACTGATTCACCCCCCCTCTCAGTAATCCAACAATTGGTATCAGATAAGGTTCCTTGATGAAACAATTTAACCACTAGAAGGAGATCATGGATTATTCTGAGAATGGTGTACCGATGTTTAATGGTCAGAATGGTTTTAAGTATTAGATGTGGAGCATAAAGAAGAAAGTATTTTTACAAGCACAAGCACATTATATTTGGCTATCAGTTGTTATAGGATATGATAGTTCAAAAAAGGCAAAGACTGCAGCCAAGAAGTAATTGAAGAAGAATAACAAAATAGCAATGGATTTCATCTGGGAAGGATTACCGAATTTGGTAAGAGAAAAGGTTGGTAAATGTTCATCATCAAAAGAACTTTGGGATAAGTTACATGACACATATTATTCACCCATCATAGATTAAGAAAATGTCAAAGAAGATGCAGATACAAATCAAGAAGAATTATGTTCACCATGTCAAGAAGATTCAGAAGATGAAGAGTACATAATCACTAGAGGTATGTTGTTTTGTTTTAACTATGAAAAACATGGACATCTTGAAATATAATTCCATGAAGGAAATGAGACAGAAAAACTAATTGAAAAGGAAGACAATTATAAAGAAGAATTGATTAGTTCTTTAGATGAACTAAGAGAAGAAAACAAATCACTCAATAAAGAATTGATGAAACAAAAGGAAAGTGTTCACATTTTTTAAGAATCCCAACAGGGAACTGAGAACTTAAGAACTCAACTAGAAGAAGCCAGAAAGATCGAAGAAAATATTGAATATGAAAAACAGTGTTTGGAAACCAACATAGTAGCATAGAAGGAAGAAGCAAAAATGAGAGAGAAGATATTGACAGATCATCTTAAGGAAAGAACTAACGATCTAAACCAACTTGAGGCAGATTTTGGTAAGGAAGAGAGAGGACTTGAAGAAGAAATAATCACATTAAAAATTCATCTTGAAGAAGTGAAAAGAACAGAAGAAGTCATGAAGTCTCAGATAATGAAGAAAGAAGAAGAGGTTGAGAATATTGAAGAAGAAGTTGTCACATTGAGAAGTAAAATCGTCAAGCTCAACAAGAACGTTGAAGAGATGGAAAGATCCACAACAGTTATAGAGAATGAAGAGAAGCACTCTAGGTTGCTAGAAAAGAAGAATGAAGAAAATAGAAAGAGTTATGCAGAAGTACTCAAAGGAAGGAATCATGGTCAACCAGAATCTAAGAAAACTATTGAAGATACATATTCAAGAATACCATCCATGTTCAAGCCACAAAGAAGCTTCAATCATGATCATGTTTAGTCAAGGCAAAAATTTAGAAGGACTACGCCACAAAGAATATCATTCAATCCTAGGCATGCAAATTTATTTTATGGTAATTGTTTTTATTGTACTAACTTTGGACATAAGGTTGCAGATTACAAGGATTATAAAAGAAATGTTCAAGCAAGAAGTGCCTATGTGGTCGCACGTAACATTGAGTGTTACAAATGTCATAACTATGGACACATATCTAGTGATTGTAGACGAATGATAGATACTTCCATAAAAGAGAATACTGATATCAGATATAAGAAAGTATGGATAAGAAAACAGGAAGAACAAGTGAACAAAGACCAGGTACTAGAGATTGCAAGATTGGCAATAAAACAAGATGAAGAAAATTCTACAGAGAAAAGGAAAGATGTCAGATACAGAAAGGTTTGGAAAATAACTGAAAGAAAGGAAGGACATGTAAATAAGGAACATGTTCAAGAGATTGTACTTTCAGGAATTGTAGTGAAAGATAAATCCATAGACAGAAAGAAAGAATTCATAGCTCAGAAAGATAATGAATCTACCAATGAAGATGATGATGAATACACATCAGAGCAGGAATTGTTCTGAGCCATCTGGCTTAGAGACTCCCAAGTAATATGAATATTAGACAGGGGGAGTCTATGCGATAGTTGTGATAGACCAAAGAACCATCCTTCGAGTAGCTTGCAGAGTTTGAGAAGACAGATTCAGAGCAATCAGTTAGCAGAAGTACAGTTTGATAGATTAATCAATACTTCATGATAGTATAGTGATAAATGGGTCAGCATTATGGACAATTTCCCAAGTAGTGTCTTGGACAGTATCGACAGACATGGATTCATAAGAACACTTAGCAGGCTTGGACATATATATGATAGTGACGAGAGCATGGATTCATAGATTGGTTCAGAGAGTGGTTCAAAGAAAAAGGAACATTATCATAATGGATGATAATTACACAGGAAATGGCTTGAACAATGCTAATGGATTCCAAATTGACAGATATTTTTTGGACACATACAGTGCATACATTAGTTCACATTCAAAACAAAGTAATGCTCATAAAAAACAATGACAAAACTCCCTACGAACTATGGAAAGGAAGCACAGAAAACAACCTCTACATCAAGGTAACTTAAGGTAATATTTTATTAATTGAAATTTGTGTTGATGATATTGTTTTGGAAGTACTAATGATAGGTTAAGCCAGAAATTTGCAAAGGATATGCAGAATGAATTTGAAATGTCATTACTTTGAGGACTATCTTTGTTTTTTGGGTCTTCATATATGTCAGAGAAACCAAGGAATTTTTATTTCTCAAACTAAGTATATGAGAGAAATGATAAAGAGGTTCAGAATGGAAGATTGCAAACCAGTTACCACTCCTATGAAAACCAATTGCAAGTTAAGAAAAGATGATGATTCGAAGTCTACAGATCAGAGGAAATACAGGCCAATTATTGGCATCCTAATATATGTGATAGCATATAGACCAGATGCAATGCAGGCAGTTGGACAAGTGGCATGATTTCAAGTAGCACCAAAGGAATCACATGTATTAGCAGTGAAGAGGATTTTCAGATATCTCAAAGGAACATAAGAGTTTGGATTATGGTATCCAAAATGAAAGGATCTATCACTTATTACCTGCACAGATGCAGATTGGGCAGGTTGTATTGATGATTGACAAAGCACCAATGGATCAACATGCTACTTGGGTGAGTGTTTGGTATCATGGATAAACAAGAAACAATCATCAATATCTTTATCTACAGTCGAGGCATAGTATATTGCAACCACTTCATGTTGTACACAGGTTCTTTGTATGAAACAAACTCTGACATATATATAGGTTGAGTATGAAGAGCCCATTCCAATCTATTGTGATAATACAAGCACCATCAGTACTTCAAAGAATCTGGTGATGCACTCCAAGATGAAACACATTCCAATCCAGTATCACTTTTTATAGGAACATGTTGCAGAAAAGAACATTAGAGTTGAGTATGTGGGCACAAAAGAACAAGTGGAAGACATCTTTACAAAACCATTTCCACGGGAAGCCTTTGAGTATCTTCGCTAGAGACTTGAACTTATTTCTACTCCAAAATGAGTGATTTTGAATGCTTATCTTATATTTCTTAGATTTACACAAGGAAGCAACATAAGAGGACAGTTCAGTCAAGGGGAGAAACCCTGGATGGAAAGATACCTTTGCCATTGATGACAAAGGGGGAGAGATTTATCAGATGCAGAGGATAGAGGCAGAGGACACAAGCATGGTTCTAGGGGGAGCATGAGTGATATGATTTCAGTATTTCATCAGAGTGTTTCCATCAATGCCAAAGGGGGAGATTGTTGATTAAGGTTGGTTGTCATGAATGTCAACCCTTGAAGAAAGCCCCGTAGCAGAAAGGTTGGGTAATCAACCCAATATTGTTTGATGTAAAGATGTATCTTTATTGTATTGTCATGGTTGATAATAAGTAGAAATGGATGAACTCCAAAGTGGTCCCCTTATGGTGAAATCCCTCACGGGAAGACGCTTTGTGGATTGAGTTATCCTAGAAGTATGGTTAGAGAACCCATGCTTATTTGTGGAATAATGAGATGAATTCCAGTGAATTTGTCAAGTGAAACTATACTATATGGATAGTGGTTTTCATGCCATTTTCGGTGGTATGTGTAACGTCACATAACTCCTCACTGTTAGAGAGTTATGTCCATGGGAAGTTGGAGAACCCAGGTTTGTGTAATGGACCCAAGTTTGTTTGATGGATAAAGGTATGAGTTTTGATATATTTTTAGGTTATATTGTTCTATATGTATAGTACATGTCATTCCATTTCTGGTGGTATGTGGAACGTCACATAACTCCTCACGGTTTGAGAGTTGTGGTCTTACGAAGTTGGAGGACCCTCATATGTCATCTAGAAGCCCCAAAAGGTCAAAGTTGTCAAAGTGGTTTAAGAGATTTTAAAAGGTAAATAATAAAGTGAAGTGATAAGTGTACTATAATTCAAATTGAATACAAAATAAATTAATTCAATAATAAATTTAATGGAGAAATTATAAGTGGGTTAACCCTAAAATAAGGAAAGTGGGCAAAGTGACCTAGAAGATGTTTTTAAGGAAGCTACTTGGAGAGTATAAATAAGAGGCAAGGCTCTCTCATTTAAGACGCACTTGATCATATTGAATACATATAGGTTTCCAAGGTAACCAAAGGATATCTAAGCCAAATTTCCGAGGAAAGTGAAGAAAAGAAGGCCGGAATTCAAGGAATGATAAAAAAATTTGATGATGCTTTCTAAGGTATGTTTTTTTCATGTCATCTCACCATTTTCACAATAACTTTTTTTCTAGAATGATTCAGACCATGCAATTGCTATTCCATTGAGGAAACATATCCAAGTATCTATGGTAAACAATTATTCTTGTGGGTCGTTGTATTTTTTGAGTTACACTTCATGGAAAATAGGGTTTTTGGCTAGTCCTGAAACCAGTAAAAAACAAGTGTTTCGGGTAAAAACATCATAAATTCTTCATAACAGATCCAATTTCAGTAAGAATTTTTTTTTTTGTTAGATTAAAGTTTGTAGTATTTTGTGTAGCAGTTTCAGATCAATTCAACAAATATTCCGTGTAGGGCACACTCTACAAGGTCTCTCTCTAGAATAAGACAGAATTCAGCAAGGTGTTCCATTTTTTCCATAACTCCTTTTCTGAGAGGTTACAAGTAGTGAAACCTAGAGGAATTTCATAAAACACACTGAATAACATTTTGTATCAATTTCATATCTATATTCATTCCAGGTACAAAGTTATGATTATTTCAAGTTAGGGTTGTTGACTAATCCAAAACTAGTCTTGTGAGACTGAAGAAACGTTTGATGAAAATGCTAGTCTCTTGTTGTTAAAGTTAAGGAAGGTTTGCAGGTATGTGATCATATACACTAGGTCTATTACAGAGTTACAAATTATATTTGGATGATTAAATGGATGAGGGATTTTGGTTGAGGTACAAGTTGGGTACATGGTTGAAACAAGTAGTTGATCAGTTGGCACATACATGAGGTGTATAGTTGATGATGTTGGTACATATTGATGAGTAATAGTTGATGAGTAATTGACACTTGATTGGTACATACTTGGTACATGGTTGGTTGCACTTGTTTATGGTACAGGTTGATTACAGGTTGTTTGATATAGGTTGGTGCATGGTTGATGCACTTGTTTATGGTATAGGTTGATTACACATTGTTTGGTACAGGTTGGTGCACGGTTGATGCACTTATTTATGGTACAGTTTGATTACAGTTTGAGGTACAGGTTTGGTGCACTGTTGATGCACTTTTTCATGGTACAGTTTGAGGTACAGGTTGGTGCATGGTTGATGCACTTGTTTATGGTACAGGTTGATTACAGGTTGTTTGGTACAGGTTGGTGCATGGTTAATGCACTTGTTTATGGTACAGGTTGATTACGGGTTGTTTGGTACAGGTTGGTGCATATTTGATGCACTTGTTTATGGTACAGGTTGATTACAGTTTGAATTACAGGTTGATACATGGTTCAGGTTATTGGTACAGGTTATTTGGTACGGGTTGATTATAGTTTGAGGTACAGGTTGATGCATGGTTCAAGTTATTGGTACAGGTTATTTGGTGCAGGTTAATTGGTATAGGTTTACAACAGTATATATCATAGTGATAGTGTGACAGTGGTTCCATCATTCTACTTATACGTCAGGGCAGTTGGACGGGGAAAGGATAGGTGGTTGTAGCCACCTTCCAGTTGTAGCCGGAGAATATAGGGGGTTGTAGCCTCCTTCTGGTTGTAGCCAGAGAATTGGGGAGTTGGAGCTTACCTCAAGTTGTAGCCTGAGAAACTAGGGGTTTGGAGCCTCCTTCCAATTGCAGCTGGAAAATAAAGGAAGTTGGTTCTTCTAATGAATGCAATTCTTCAAGACATATAAGATAAAGCATTCCATGGTTTTCTCCTGCTTTGGGTTTCCACGTAAAACACTGGTGTACTATGTATGTGTATGATTGTTCATTTGTTCATTGCTTATTTACTCTGCAGTTATTGGAAGATAATGATACATTGATATAACACTTGGATTATATGGTTAAAAAGGATTAAATTTATCTATTATTGATTCACCCCCTGTTAGAAAAACAGGACCGTGGAGCAATAAAATAAAACAAATGTGGAAACAAAACACAGAAGATACATAATACAATAAAGACACAGATTTACATGGTTCACCCAGTGTGGGCTACGTCCACCAGAGAAATTGTTAGGTCCTTCCTTTATTATTATCCAACATATGAAGCGATACAACCTACAGCAAAACCCATTGTAACTTCCTCTTCTTTCTCTCATAGTCTCCTATCTCAAAATACAATATTCGCCATCGACCATAGCCACAATACATTTCCCTCATAAAAGAGGGTTTCCTTCTAGGGAAAAAAACCCTAACATAATCTCTATCATTAGATCTGCGACCTTATAATGAATGGTCCAGATTTACAATGAAATTACAATATACATTTACAAGGCAATTTTTCCTTCGGGGGCTTCGCCCCCGAATCCTTGCTCGGGGCTCGCTTACCCCTGCACCCCGTAGAGGGGGTACCCCCCCTCTACACTCCCCCGCGTGGAAGAGTGCACATACTTCTGGGGTGTAAATACTTCATGGGGTATAAACATGGCTGAAAGTAAAAGACCTCTGAATCATGAATATAATCAGACTCCACAACCAACAATCTCCCACTTGGATATTGATCTCAACAACTCCACCGTTGTTGTATATGTTGGACCTGAACCTTTTTGGGCCTGACAAATTTCTCATCTTCATATTAATTCTTGAATACCAACTGAAACTGAGCAGGAACTCAATTTCTCTCTGGTTACTCCCTTTGTTAACATGTCTGTAGGATTCTGGCCAGTGTGTATCACCTAGTAAAAACATACCCTGTGGTGCTCCTCCTGCTGTCTTTATCACCTGCCATATCTGAATCAACGTATCCCTATAGAAAAGTGTTTGAACCTCCAAAACATAATGCATGCATAGAAGTACCTCTCAAATACCTAAGAATCCACTTTACTGCCTCCCAATGTTCTTTACCTGGATTTTTCATATACCTGCTCACAAGTCCCACTGCATGTGCAATATCTGGTCTTATGCAAACCATTGCATACATCAAGCTGCCAACTGCTGATGAATAAGGGAACCTGGACATGTATTCTATCTCCTCCTGTGTCTTGGGACACATTTCCTTAGTTAATTTGAAATGGCTAGCCAAAGGTGTACTAACTGGTTTTTCATTATGCATTCTAAACCTCTCCAACACCTTCTCTGTGTACTCACCCTGAGACAATGT
>ML777754.1:1037809-1064370 GCA_009831015.1 Picea engelmannii | reverse complement strand
CAAAATCATTAACACCATATCCAATAAAGGTACACTTCTTGGATTTTGCCTCAATCTTTGTTCTATTTTCTTTATCAATGTGGACAAATGCTTCACAACCGAAAGTTTTCAAAAAAGAATAGTTTACCTTTTTTCCATTCCATTCCTCCTCTGGAATTCTACCATCCAAAGAGCTTCAAGGTCCTCTGTTATTAAGTAAACAACAATATCTACAGCATCTGCCCAAAACTATAAGGGCAAACCAGCATGCAATCTCATACTCCATGCACACTCCATGATTGTCTTGTTCATCCTTTCTGACACACCATTTTCTTGTGGTATTCTTGGAACTATATTCTCTCTATGAATCCCATGGTATGAACAGTAATCATCAAACTCCTTGCTACAATATTCACCTCCATTATCTGATCTGAGACACTTCAAATTTTTTCCTGTCTCATTCTCAACCAAAGCTTTCCATTTATTAAAAGTATCAAAAACATCAGATTTTTGTCGAATGCAATAAACCCAAGTTTTTCTAGTTGCATCATCAATAAAAGTAATATAATAATGAGATCCACAAAGAGATGATACCTGATCTGGTCCACATACATCTGTATGCACAAGCTCTAACCTTTCACTCTTCTTTTCTTTTTTGACTCTGAGAAATCTGAATCTCTTCTATTTTCCATAAACACAATGCTCACAGAAGTCCAAATCAATTTGTTTAAGATCTGGCAACAAATTTCTTTTGTGAAGTATCTGCATCCCCTTCTCACTCATGTCTCCAATCCTATGATGCCACATTTTTGTATCTACTCCTGTAGAAGCTAAAGAGATAGAAGAATTAGTATTACCAGTACATAAATACAATGTACCTACCTTCTCTCCTTTCGCTATCACCAATGATCCTTTGATGACCTTCCACGTCTTATCTGTAAATATGGATATACAACCTTCACTTGCCAACTGTCCTGTTGAAATTAGATTTTTCCTTAAATCTGGAACATGTCTTACCTCTTTCAACAACCATTGGTTTCCATTGCGTTGCTTTATTTTTACCTTTCCCTTTCCAACAATTTTGCATGGTGCATCGTCACCCAAATGAACCTGTCCAAAATCACCTTGAACATAATCTAGAAAATGTTTCCTATGGGGTGTGGCATGAAATGAAGCCCCTGAATCTACTACCCAAGACTCAGAAATATTATCTACAAAAAGAATCAAAGCATCTTGTAACACATCACCTGTTATATTTGCTTCCTGATTTCTCTCCTGTTATCCATCTCTTTGTTTCTTTGGAGCTTTGCAGTCTTTCTTCAGATGTCCTTTCTTCCCACAATTCCAGCACTCTATCTTTCCAAGTCTATCCTTTTGTCTTCCTCTGTTCTCCATGTTCAACGCATTTCTTGATGTCTCACCTGTGCTTTTCCGTCGTATTTCCTCACTAAGGATAACACCAAAAACATCATCAAATTTTAAAGTATTTGAACCAGAGATAGAGTTACTTACAGCCATGACCAAGCCGTTCCAGCTTTTTGGCAATGAGCATAAGATTAGAAGAGCCCTAACCTCATCATCAAAGTCCACTTTTACAAAACTTAGTTGATTAGTAACCGTATTAAATTCATTTAAATGATTTGCAACAAACCCACCTTCCGACATCTTCATATTAAATAATCTCTTCATTAGAAATACCTTATTGGACGCCGAGGATTTTTCATACAATTTGGCCAATGCATCCATCAAACCCTTCGTTGTCTTTTCTTTGGAAATATTGAAAGCCATCGATGCTGCTAGGCTCAGCCGTATCATTCCTAGAGCCTTTCTATCAAGAATCTCCCATTCTTCGTCCTTCGTAGGCGTCGACTTCTTTTCTATTCTGCCCAATGGTAGGAATAGATCCTTCTGATATAAATAGTCCTCCATCTGCATCTTCCATAACTGGTAGTTTTGGCTTTTAAATTTCTCGACCCTAAACTTTCCATCTTCCGACATTGCTCCCACTCGAACCAAGAAACCTCTTTTCCTGTGAGTTACCTTTCGCTCTGATACCAGTTGTTAGAAAAACAGGACTGTGGAGCAATAAAATAAAGAAAATGCGGAAACAAAACACAGAAGATACACAATACAATAGAGACACAGATTTATGTGGTTCACCCAGTGTGGGCTACGTCCACCAGAGAAATTGCCAGGTCCTTCCTTTATTATTATCCAGCATATGAAGGGATACAACCTATAGCAAAACCCGTTGTAACTTCCTCTTCTTTCTCTCACAGTCTCCTATCTCAGAATACAATATTCGCCATCGACCATAGCTGAAATACATTTCCCTCATAAAAGAGGGTTGCCTTCTAAGGAAAAAAACCCTAACATAATCTTTATCGTTAGATCTGTGACCTTATAATGAACGGTCTAGATTTACAATGAAATTGCAATATACATTTACAAGGCAATTTTTCTTTCAGGGGATTCACCCCCGAACCCCTGCTGGGGGCCTGCTTTCCCCTAGACCCCCCAGCTAGGGGCATAGCCCCCCCAGACCACGCATAGGGGGTACCCCTCTGCACTCTCCCGCATGGAAGAGTGTACATACTTCTGGGGTGTAAATACTTCATGGGGTATAAACACAACTGAAAGTAAAAGACCTCTGAATTAGGAATGTAATTAGGCTCCACAACCAACACCCCCCCTCTCAGTAATCTAACAATCTAGGTAGCAAGGTTTTCACTCATGGGGTTAAGCAAGATGAAGATAAATCTAGAACTCATGGTAGAATTTTGGCAAGTATCTAAAGAAACTCATAGGAATATAACAATAGTGTTAGAGCACCGTGATTTGTTGGAGCCTCACTCATCAGTTGGGAAGAAGAATGAAGGGTTGTTAGATTATTTGAGGGGGTATGAGATGTTTGTGCTAAGTGAATTAATAGATATGAAGACAAATATCAAAATAAACCCACAATATCAACACGAATAATCCAAACCATTCACCAAATACTGAACACAAGAAATAACCAAAACCCTTGAGATAGGGTAACACCATATATTAATTCTTAAGGAAGGATAACACTCCTCAAGAAATTCTTGATACATTCACAATATTCTTCACTATGTTTCATTACATTTCTTATACTTCTATATATATCTCTATCTATCTCCAAGGAACCTTCTAGAGACTCTTCTCACATTTATCACATTTAACTACCACAGTGGGCCTTTATTAACATAGTGGACCTAGTCCACCTTACATTGAATGACAACATTCTCATATATTAAATGGCTTCCACTAATAATACATAACCACATTCCCATTGGGTACCTCCCTAGGTACCCCATATTACCTCCCTAGGTATACTACATTCCATCCGCATTCACATGTTTCATCCTTGAAACATGAAAAGAAACCATACAATATGACCGACTAAGTAATGTATCCAACTGGTACCAAGTACAACCATCCATCCATCCTAATGGAAGTCAAACATGATGTCCATCTACTTCCTTTCCACCCTGATCTTCCTCTGCATCATGTCAGGGTTGACATGGGATTGTTTCTCAATCCTCATGTCTTCTTGCAGTGATACTAGTCCTCCATGCATCTCTTGATTGGTTTCCTTTCTGGTTCTTTGTTGGTGCATAAGTGTGTTGATACTCATGCCCTTGCTTTGATGATTGTTGTTTCTCTAACTGATGTGGATGGAGATATAAAACTATAGGAATCTGTTCTTTTTTCGTCAAATCTGCAACACATTGTGTATTTGATTCAATGAACTCCTTAGCTTCCTGATTGTGTCCTTATTATGGTTGTGCTTCATCTCATGCTATAGAATCTACCTCCGATTCAACCTCAGACTCTACAAGAACTGCTTTTCTGGCCTCTGTGGGCCCATCTTTCTTATTAAGAGACACATCCTGCAATGTGATTTTTTTTCTTGTACCACAACTTCAAAAACTTCTTTTGCACATTAATATTAATGATACCTATTGATTCTATCCAAGGATATCCCAAAATAATATCCACTTCATCCATATCCATAGCATAAAAATCGGAATGCAACACATATTTATCCATACTGAGCTTCAAATCTTTAAAAATTTGAGCATTTTTACCCTCAAGTTGTGTGATGTGGATATTTTTTGCAGGAATTTTCAATCTATTAACCAACTGAACATTGATAAAATTTTGTTCGCAACTAGGGTTAATAGAAAAAATTACATTTTCTTTATGAATACATCCATGAACCTGTAATATAGATTTTTCACATGAAAATAAAGTCTTGGTGATGTCTTTATCTTACACTTCATATGAGACCATTTGTCTAAAAACACTTTTTCAAATTATTCATCAGAGAGAGCCATCATTTTGTCATAGTCAAGTGACCTCCACGAAAGGGCCGCATCACCTCGTAAGCGTATTGGGACTATACCTTTCCAAATTTTCCAAATTGACTTCTCCGCTTTTAAAAATTATTCAATACTAGGGCCATCATCTTTTCCAGTAAATGACATCTTGCTTGGGATAATTTTTCAACAAATGTTAGTGTTAAAAATAACTTACTGCAGAAAAATGTGGCTTTTTCCGAAAAAACCCTGAAAAATTGTTGAATTTAAATTGCTCATAACTTTACTTCCCGGACTCATTTTTGGCTGATTTGTTTTTTGAAATTGGGTATTTTTCTGAGAGGAATTCAAATATCCAATTATTTTTGCTAAATTCAACACATAAAGCTTCAAATATGAACCTGAAGTGTGTTTCTTTCTTTTTTCCCTAGAAAAAATCTGCAAAAAGAGCAAAAACTTCTTCCCTTCTTTGGCCAAGGAAAGTTCTCTAATACCCATTGTTAATTGTTTGAACAGATCTGAAGATAAATATCAAAATAAACCCACAATATCAACAAGAATAATCCAAACCATTCACCAAATACTGAACATAAGAAATAACCAAAACCCTTGAGGTAGGGTAACACCATATATTAATCCTTAAGGAAGGATAACACTCCTCAAGAAATACTTGATACATTCACAATATTTTTCACTATGTTTCATCACATTTCTTACACTTCTTTATATAGCTCTATCTATCTCCTAGGAACCTTCTAGAGAGCCTTCTCACATTTATTACATTTAGCTACCATAGTGGGTCTTTATTAATATAGTGGACCTAGTCCACCTTACATTGAATGACCACATTCACATATATTAAATGGATTCCACTAATAATATATAACCACATTCCCATTGGGTACCTCCCTAGGTACCCCATATTACCTCCCTAGGAATAGTACAACTTGGTAAGGAGTTTCACACAACCATGACATTAAAGGACTCTTGTACCATCAAATATAAAGTGGTTGGTGACGTGGATGCCTCATCTCATGAGGGAAGTTTGACAGAACCATAGGATGACTTCTTGTAAGTGCATGAATCTTCTCATATTAGAGAGGGGTGTGATGAGGTTGACAAAACATCATCCTTGGATACACCATTAGAGATATCCTATGAGACCGATAACACCATTTCTTATGATGATTGTACACATGATGATTATGATGATCTTTGTGTGGAGTTAAGTATGGCACATTCCTCTTCATCCACAACAAATACTTAGTCATCTATGGTGGCCACAACACATGAGGAAGTTAGTGGTACTCAGGATTTGAGGGAAGAGATTCTTGTGATGGTCGAACGTGGGGAGCATTCATATTTGCATGGGCTTGACGACGGGTATGGATTAGAGACTTTTGATTATACAGATAGTCTGCATCTTGGAGATCATGAGCCACTTATTTTGGGGATCCCATTGATGGCTCAACTCATAACTATATATGGGGGATTTGAGTATATACCTAGTGGACTAGTCATCAATGAGGTATCTGCACCCACTTATTGTGGAAATGGATATATTAAGTATGTGGACACATCAGTATGGGATTGTGGGGTGATTCCTTTAGAGAGACTTCTTGATAGGGACTTGTATCATACCATTGATGATCCAGATGGATGTCGATGGCCTCCCACCTATTCCAACTGGCTCATTTTGGCAGTTTTCCAGTTTGGAAGTTTTCTCCCTAGTTTTCGGGTGCCTAACTTGCGGGGTCGTTTTGAGGCCCTAAACAACATTTTTTAGGGCTCGCTACAGTTAAAATGCCCTTTGATAGGTAGATAAAAAAATATGTAGTCCTCGGAGAAACCTTTCCAATGGGCTATCGTGCGCCTAAAACGGAGATCGTATGCAAAAGTTACGACCCTGAGAAGTTGATGTTCTAACTTACCCAAACAGGGCCCACATGAATTTTGGTGCTTCATCTCCTAGGGTTAGGTTTTTTGGATGTCTAGGGTTTTTGAAATTCCTATTTATTGTAAAAATTCCTTCAGAGTCTCATTGTAATCATCTTATTGCGAATGAGCGTAGCCGTCTCATCTCTTCTCAAAGATAAGCCACCACCATTCTAGCAAGCTTGTTTCCGCTGCATTTTATAGCTTGATCTTATTTCCTTATTGAATAGAAACCAGTTTTATTGTATATATGTTATTCTGTGTTAAGCATATTTTGATAATAATCTATATTCATTTTGTTCTGAAAATATATTTTGGATCAATTGAGTTTGGATTGTTTAGGGGAGAGAAGTGGATAGATGAGCTTCATCGAGCATCATATTCCTCGAATATTGATCTTCGATTGGGATATCACCAGACTACTTTCAGGTATCATTATGGGCATTATGATTTATTGGTCATACCATTGGGGTTGACCAACATACTTTCCACCTTTCAATCTCGCATGAACACCATATTCACACTGCAACTATAGGTTTTTATGTTGGTGTTCTTTGATGATCTCCTCATATATAGCAGAACATGGGAGGATCATTTGAGACAGTTAGATGAGACATGGGGCATGATGGAGAGCATATTTAGACATGGGAAAATGTACTTTCTAGAGGTTGATATTTGATTAGGATATCATCGAGACAGGGACAAGGAGCTTGGCATGAAGGATTATTTACATTGTGTCGATGTGATCAGTATGGAGAATGTATAGACACATCAGGAGGAGATCCATGACACATTGGATTGACTCATGAGGATTTCAGTTGATTGGAAGTCCCACATTTTGGTGGAATATTTTGAGGATTAATGGTTTGCATACAAGTTGATGGAAGGTCATATTCATGATGATAGGTATAGAGTGGTGGATGATATCATCTACAACAAAGAAAACATATAATTAGTCCCTGAGTCAACACTTAGGGAATAGATCATGAGGGTTATACATGATACACCCTTGGAAGGGCATCTTAGGTACTTCCATACTTACCAGAAGATCAGAGAGAGGTTCTCATAGAAGGGCCTCCAGGACGAAGTGTGGAGACATGTGAGGGAGTGCATGACTTGTCAACAAAATTATTTAGATAATACCTACCTAGCAGGATTATGGCAGTCTACACTCATTTCAGGACAGAGGTGGGAGAGTGTGTCGATAGATTTTAGTATAGGTCTATCAGAGGTGCATGGAAGCGACTACATTTTAGGAACTTCATCAGAGTATGAGGTGCCACATTTAGTAGGGTAGTTCTTTAGGGACGATTTTAGGCTCCATAGGTTGCCTGATTACAATGACCATGATCAGGACAACACAACTCCCAGGACATTTTGGCAGGAGTTGTACATATTAGCTAGCACAGAGTTGATCAGTGTAGCATAGTTGGAGTCGGTTGGTATGAGACATAATGGACTTCTAGTTTGGAAGGGGTTTCTAGGAAATCATATGATTGGTCTGTTTCATTTTTGGGATGCTTCAAGAGGATATGATGGACCTCTTTCTGATTCTAGAGATGAGATGGGATTCGATCACAGGATTTGGGATTCAAATGCAGATTCCAGTAGGATGTTGTTGATAGTGACTGCAATCCATGGAAAGACATATTTTGAGCTCTTGCATGTTATGGTGTAGTCGGTTGTGGGTGATTTTCCGAACGGTGTCTGTATGTGTGAAGTTGATTGGGTGCGCTAGAGTATTAGGGATTTCCCCTGTGACACTTGGAGATTAAGTGTCAATGATGATTTTTCATTTGGTAGCCACATAGGCTTTTCCTAGATGTTTGATTTTAGAGATGGTTTTGTTGACATCTTCTATACCAACCCCTTGACAGTGT
This sequence comes from Picea engelmannii, assembly GCA_009831015.1. Taxonomy (NCBI): domain Eukaryota; kingdom Viridiplantae; phylum Streptophyta; class Pinopsida; order Pinales; family Pinaceae; genus Picea; species Picea engelmannii. Next base: position 1,056,233 of record ML777754.1, on the reverse strand, counting down.
CTGATCAACTTCATTCTATGAGCGACATGATGGGATATGTTGAGGTTTATATGTTATGGTTGGGATTATTTTCTTTTTTGTTGCCTAGGATTGAGTCTATCAGAGAGATTGCAGCTTGGGACTTCTTCAAGATACATTTGTAGGATATGATCCTTTATAGTGGGGGATATTCTTCCAAGTGTTATATCTTGGGATTCCAGGAGTGGAGGATGAGGTTCAAACAGTTATGATCATATTAACACAGCGTCAGCATGGTGATTTCTTCCTAAGACTAGCATGGGACCCTGGGATTACATGGTTTGAAATTTTGGCAGTTGGTATAGATGGGAGAGTCACTTTTTATTATCATGAGCTCATTTCTATAGTGCATTGGACTAGCTTCCTAGGAGGATGATTCTATGAGGGGTGGAATGAGTCTTCACAATATCTTATTTCTCTATTGATTGGTGGCCTTCAGGAGGCCTCTTCTGTTAGTACATTGCATGACAATATTGTGGGCAATAGGTGCTCCATGTCTTTTAGATTGGTTTGGGACCCGAGGATCACTCTCAGTTTAATATTGGTTCATCTTGTTCATCATAGGGTTGTGATGGAATTGCTTGAGGACAAGAAATATTTGGGAAGTGAGGACTGTAATGTCCCCATTTTTGGATTCCCTTACTCTATAGTTGTAGATGACCTTATGGTTTTATGTCAACCTGACCAGAGGGGTAATTTGAGGTTAATAGTGAGCTTGGGAGGTTTGGAGGAGTTATATTATTCTTTCATAGGTCCTCTTATCATATTTCATTATTAGGATCATTCCTATGTGGTTATATTTTGATTCTGTTGCATTTTGAATGTTCTCACAATTTAGCAGTATTTATGGGCATTATTTAGTGTATTGCACTAAGGTTGTCATTTTAATAATTTATATAAGAGGGATACCTTGGTGTAATATCTCGTTGGAACCAGGATGAAGAGATTTAAATGGTGGAGAGGATAAAAAGTGACTTTCAATGCCCAAAAATGCCTTAAAGTCAAATAAATCACTTTTTGGAGTAAAAGGGTTAATAAATTAATAAAGTGATTTTACTAAAGTTAAATTTAAAAAGTCACTTAAGTGTAAAAGGGTAAAAGGGTTAGAAAAAGCGTGAACGAGGAAATAAAAGAGGAATGAGCGCGCTTTCTCTCATTATGCATTGTTATTTTCTAAAATTTGAGAGATCTCTTGTGGCTTTGGCTCTTAGGACAAAAAACCCTAGATAAGAAGATTGGGTTCTGTGGTGAAAATATCCACCTTAGATAATCGTAGAGGAGATATCATACTGATATTTTATTGTGCTTCATTGTGTCTGAGATTGCATCATTTGGCAATGGGGTTTTCCTTTTTTTGAGGACAAGTTTTGCTTGAGGAGGACGAGTTAGCTTGTAGCTACATTTTTTGGTGTTGTGGTGGAATTATCTTACTTTGGGGTTGATTTAATCTTGTGGGTCGAGCTCAAATTGTGGTGGTTGTATTCCTTTGAGAAAAGGGGCCAATTCAAATTGTGAAGGGAGAATTTTGGGAGTTGGACCGATTTCTGTGTGGACGGAATTTATTTGCTAAGAGGGGTTGATTTCTCCCTTGTTGAGGTTGAATTATCTTGCATTAGAGCTACCCCATTTGGAGTGTGTTATTTGTTGATCGTGTTGAGTTTATTTTCTTAGTGGAGAGTTGTTCTTACTAGCAATTTTACATGGCTGTAACATGTCATGTTTAACTAAATAAAATCTACAATTTTAATGAGATATTCATTTGTTGTTATATCATATTTTTTCAAGATATTTCCTTGGTATTTGGTTGTGATATTTTTTACGCAAAATGAAAACTTAAAGGGAAAAGAAACCTTTCCCAACCATTAAAAACTCATGTGGGATAACCAAACAACAAACACTATAACTCATTACAAGGGGATAGAACCTACATCCTAAGTGTTTGATGAAATTCATTACCTAGAAATAGATATAAATTGATACAATAGTGAAGGGAAATTTGTGACAGTGGTAGGAAGTGTTTGTCAAAGGTCCTAAACCACATCAGTAGATTGGTGAGGGATACTACAAATATATTATGTACTTATTTCTTGGACCCACAATCCTTTTCCATGTATATCCTCCAAACATTTTTTGCGGCTAGAGATTTGGAGAAGAGAAAGGGGTTTTTTATCCCCCATCCTCTATTAGCCTTGGAACAACCTATTTTTTCCATGAATTCGATACAAGACCTCTGGTTTTTGGTATCTAACCAAATAAATTTGTAGCACAATTTCCAAATGGTCTCCAATACACCTTTCGTAACCCACGTTAGTGAAATCCAATATACTAGTAATTCTTTTAATACAGCCTTAACAAGAACTAGTCTACCCCCTCAAGAGAGTCATCGATCGCACCAAGTATTTAATCTCTTTTCCACCTTGATAATCAACCATAGCTAGTCACCTTTTTTTATTCAAATTGGGTTTTAAGTGGAAACTCAAGTACTTTAATGCTTGGTCTAAATCAATCATGTGGTAGGGGAACAACTTGGAGAAATGGCCCTATTCTTTTTCAGTGATTCCCCACATGGAAATAGTGGATTTGTCAAAATTTATAACCATACACGTAGATTTACAAAACAACTCCAAAATAATTTTAAATTTCTCCATTATTATTCTGGTACCTTCATAAAAATAAGAATACCATCCACAAATAAGAGGTGTGTTATGCTATATGGCGGAATAATGCATATCCCTTTGAAACTACCATGTTTTTCAACCCCTTTTGTTAGCCTACTCAAACCTTCAACTATGACAAGGAAAAGGAGAGGGGATAATGGGAAACCCTGCCTTAGCCCCTATCTAGTCTGAAGAAGAGGGATACAACCATGTTGATTAAGATGGAAAAGGACATTGAACTAATGCAACTCATCACCCATACCACAAATTGATGACAGAATCCCAAATAAATAAACATCAATCTCAGGTAAATCCAACTTACTCTATCATGGGCTTTAGAGAGGTCCACTTTGAAGGTTGACTCTTTTTGAGTTTTGACCTTAATTGAGTGAAGGATTTCCTATTTTATCTCAACTACCTCGACTACCAAACTACTCTTCAGAAACATTTTTTTATAATAGCCTTTTAAGTCTTCTTATAGCAATGACTTTTGAGATTATTTTGTAAATACAATTTCATAAGGATATTGGCCTAAATTTTTCAAAAGATGTTAGGTAATCCTATTTTGGGATTAAATGTATAAATATATTATTGAAGGATCCTAACATTTTTCCAGTGGTTCTAGTGGTCTCCACCACCCTTCTAATATCATCTTCTATAAATTCATAACATCCCCCAAAACAAATTCCACGGGGAGGCCATCTGGCCTTGGACTTTTATCCCTTTGGAAGCTTTATATGTTTCTTGAAATTCATTGTTCCCCACTTCTTTCATCAATTCCATATTGTCCTCCTGATTGAAAAAATTGGGTATTGAGTTGGATATCATGATTACTTCAGCAATGGTATCCTGAGATTCATCCTTGAAAAGATTTGAAAAGTAGTTGATTCCTTCTTCTACAATGTCCTTAAAATTTGTTTCCCAATTGTCATTCCCTTTGTTGGTTTTCTAGATAGAGTTAATATGTTTCCTTTTGTTTTCATATATATGGAATAACTTGGTATTTTCATCTCCTTCTTGAAGCCATACATCTATTCCCTGTATCCTCCATTCCTTCTCTTTTTCTAGCAATAATTTCTTCAGTTTTTTCCCTCTAGTGGCATATGATCCGAAGAGTATGGTGCTACCTAAATGATGGATGGATTGGATTTTCAGAACAGGCTCGAACACAAATGGCATCATGAACACCCACTGGAACTGGGAAGCATAGGTTCTTTTCATTAAGAGATGGTCAGTCAATTTTGATGCAAAATATGAGTGGTTAGAAGTTACTCCAATCTAGGTTCATTTGCCCAGGTTACCGCTTATCTTGTGCTCTGAGGATGTCTTTGTGAAATAGGGAATGATTTAAGGTTATACTAATAAGTGGACCTTTCACATTGGTCTGTGAGATATCTAGGGATGGCTCGCATTCTGGTCGGACTAAATTTGTTTGGGGGACTTGTAGACTCCATCTCAATTTAGAGGCGAAATGAGGTTTTCCACTAGGACATGGATTATGAAGGAATTCTCTTTCATTGTGGGAGGTTCCATACCTATGGCCATGTCACAAAGTATTTTTTGACATGAGGAAATGAATGTTCCTAAAGTCAACCTTTCAACCTATTGGTTGGAAAAAACAAAAGGAAGCGGGAATAACCACCCTTATTTTATAGCCTTAAGTTAACATAATCTATGCCTTCATGATATGTCAAATGAGATAACTTAGGAATTACATAATACATATACAATATTATTCTAAACTTATTACAACCATAAAATCACACATGTGTATACCAACTAACATAACAAGCACATAAACAATCTTCTCTTGCAACTCTTAATATTTATGTGAATTATTTCAATAATAGAAAGATTTAAAGTAAACAAGTATACCAACACATAACACTAAACCAAAACATAAATCTAATTTTATACAACAAAATAAGAAATTTGATATATGAAATTGAAAGAGGATAACATTTATATAAGTAGAATAAAAATACTCAAGAAAATTAAATATGAATATGGAAAATCAGTTTTCTTTTTATTCAATACTTCTTCATCAATACATTACAATTATAGTCTTAAATATCTTTCAAACTTCAGTGAAATTATGGACCAGAAACATGTTCTTGTAGAGATAGCTAGTGTTTATGAGACTGCTTGGCTACCTTGTAAATGACAAACAAAAGATGATGGAATAACAAAGCTTCAACAAGATTCTCTTTCTAGACATTTGTATTAATATCTGCAACCAAGAAGCAATTAGACAAGCTAATAGTGGAAACATAGAAGACTTTTTCTTCAACGACCAAACAGTTAGATATACCTTATGAAAACAAAAAGATCAGAACTTGACCTCACATTTTTCCATTTAAAAAGGAACTCTTGCTATCAATGGAACTATTACACCCTAGTATTCTAGTGTAAAGATGAAAAGAATGAATTTTAAAACCAATAAATTTGCTTCAAGCATTCCATAGCGAGTGTAGAATAATCCTCCCCCACTTTTAGAGGCTTGAGTCTTTATACAGTTTTCCACCAGGGTGGTTAGCAACTTCCAATATCTGTATCAACAGTTAATGTTAACTAACTATCAATATGTGGTCACGAGGACAGACCACGGTATATTTTATAAACTCATGCAACTTGAGAAGAGGCATAAGAAAACATAGAATGGAACTAAGTTTTGGAATATAGCATTCAAACAAAAGTCAAAAAGGGATCCCCTCCTTATCCATAGGATGTGTCACTTAAAAATGAATTCCCAAAACACCTGGTGACTTTCATGAACATTTTCAACCATCATGTACATGCAACAAAATAACCAATGACAAACATGTAATAGATTCCATACTTTATAACCATTATATCCATAAGTGTAACATCATTTCACATATACAAAATCAAAACGAGTTTGTAAACTATCTCTTCACACAACATTATTCATAAAAAAAAATTGAAACTTCTTCAACGGTCCAAATATACATATTCATTGTCCTTTTCAAAATTGTAAGTAGATTAACTTATTTAAACATTGGTTTCAGGATCAAAACTCGAGCTAGACAAAAACCCATTTCATAATTGTGTTCACTGAACTTGGCATCTATGAATCCCTTCACATATATAAATATAACAAACACAAACATTATCCATTGTTGATGTGATTTCCTATATGCCACGAACCCATGAATAAAATTAAGTTGGAAACCAAACACAAGCAAGTGATACTTCAAGAACTCATTTCTCTTTCATGTTTATGGGTAAACAAGTTAAATGGAGAGAGATTATGAGGGTGAGGTTGAAAGCTTGGTTTGAAACTGGATGTGGTGAAAATGACCCAACCTTTTTCATGGCCTATCAAATGTAATCAATTAATATTGCACCATACGAAGAGAAAAATGAAAATGAAAATAGTTTCAACATTTGGAAGCTTAGAGAAAAATGAAAATGAAAATAGTTTCCATAGTTTCAAAATCGACGGGGTGTGTTTGAAAGAAATTCCACCATCCAGTTTTAATATGAGGTACGTCTGGTCAAATCCACCATGACATACATTTAAAACACAGGCCCGAATTGACGAGTGGTGAAATTGCACAGGTTTCGGGTGATGGGTTCACAATGTAAATAAACAAGGTTCCAAGCCTGGGCATACATCTATAGAAACCTTTCCATTAACCATATATGTCGACCATACATTAACACTATTATATTTTGGCCATTGTATCCATTAATATAATGTTAATGGGTTCACCAATATCATTCCATATGAGTTTTGTGATGTATAGAACGAATCTTATATTGTTTGCAAAACAATATAACACCATATTATTAAACCATACTTAAGATTCATGAGGTCCACCACACTTTAATCATGTGAATTATAAAAATAAATGAGCTAGATACAATACACATTGAAATAAAGTTTATTTTCCCAACTTATATGTATTTTCCACTTGCATATTGTTTTCACTTGCGCAACTTAAACAAAAAATTGAGTTAGTCTTCATACCATGCAATCGATGTATATATGATTCTCTTAGGAAATGCCTCCCTTTTTGTTTTTTCAAAACAACACAACAAGTATATCAAGTAATTGAATGGAAACAAATTTTATTTCGAGAGTAAAGGTGAAGTCAAATGGAGAAAAATAATAATAGTTTTGCAATACTTTGTAAAATATGGCCATGATGCCATTAAAAGCATCAACAAGAGTGTGTTAGGGAAGAGACGAATTTTTATTTGGAAGGACATAGGAGAGACATTGAGTGATCTCTCTCAAATTTCTCAAGCTCAAGCTCAATCTTCGCCTATCCTGTCCACGGCTCGAGCTATGGGGATCCAGGTCCAACCTGGATCTAACAAGACACAAGATTCTCTAGCTGCTCCTGAGGACAAATTAGGTAAGTATTTTCCTCCTTCCCCTCCTATAGATCATTCCATTTATTTTGGGTTGAGTTTCGGGTCATTTTGGGATCACCCAACAAGATCGAATTCAAGTTCTGGCATTGATTTTATCTCTAACCTCTCAAGTCTTTATGGGCCTCATCCCTCTTGAAAAAAAATTGATATTGGTTCTCAACCAAATCCTCTCCCCCCTTCAAGAAAAAATTTGGTAACATCAACACCTCTTCCCCCTCCCTTAGTCTCTCCCTCTTCCTCCCCTCCCAAATACAATTTTAGATCGCATTCTCATTGTCTCGTCCCTTCTGATTTTGGTGTTAAAGGAAGTCTTGGCCCGTATCTTGGAAAAGGGATAAAAACCCCCATAGAGGTAGGAAATATTTCATCTCCTTGGCACAACAAAAAGATTCTTTGGAAGTACGTTCAGGATGAAAAAAAATATATCCTTGAGGCCCTTAGAGCATCATCCCTTGGCACCCCCTCCTCATGATCATTCCATCATTGAATTGTCGGGGCTTAGCCAATATCTCCTAGAAATTGGCCATAAAAAGGTTATTTGAAGCTCATAAAATCTCTATATTGATTCTCCAATAAACTATAATGGGCGGGGAAAGAGATACAAACACCCTCTCCTCTAATATACTAGGCTGGTACTTTATAGGATCTGATGCTCTCGGGTGCTTGAAGGGACTTATTATGGGTTGGAAGTAATCCCCTCTCTTATTATAGAACTCTTGGGCCATCCATGTAGGATTGGGGACATCCTTCCTCTCCAATGAGCTAAATTTAGACTTTATTTGTCTTAATATCTATGGGCCATAATCAGACAAGAAATTGTTTTGGGGAAAAACTCAAAATATCTCCCTTATCAAATCCAACCTACTAAGAATGGGAGTAGATTTAAATTTCACATTGGGTGCATGTGAATTTTGGGGACCAATAGAAAATATAGATCCACTTGTTGAGTTCTTCATTCACTAGTTGGAGGTTGCAGGTCTTTTTGACATCCAACTAGATCGATACACCCCAAATTGGAGGAATATGTGTTCAAGGGATGCCCATGTAGCAAAGTGCCTTGATTGCTTCCTACTTTCTGAAGAACTTCTTGAAGAAAATATTCATTTTCAACACTAGGTCTCTTCTGGTGGGGACTATGATCATAGTCCTATTATTCTTGATGTGGCTCCCATCCCTTGTAAGCCTTGTATCCCTTTCAAGATAAACTCCAATTGGATGGAGGACTCCACCTTTATCGAAGAAATCAAATCTTCATGGGTTTCCTTCTCCTCAAACCAACTAGAGTCCCCCTGTCTCCAATTTCCTGCAAGCATAAAAAGGGGCAAAGAAGCAACTAAAATATGGAATAAGGAAAGGTGGAAATGAGAATAAAGGGAGATTTTGGACATCGAATCCGAGCTTCATTAATCTTGGTTAGAAAAGGAGGGACAGGGTCCACTCTCTGTACAACTAAAAGACAAGCTAACAGCTTTGGAAAAGGGTAGAAGGACAATCCTCTTAAATAAGGAAAAAGAATGGCATCTCAAAAGCATATCCTTATGGCTATAGGATGGAGATGAGAATAAAAAAATATTCCATATGTTTGTGAACATAAGGTAAACAATAAACACTATATGTACCATTTTCAAACTAGATGGTTCAAAGGCTACCTCATTTGAAGAGATCACAGAGTTGAGTACCACCCACTTCAAACACTTGTTTCAAGACGATCATAGAGAAACCATTGATGTTATCCTACAGGTTGTTGGCATTTTCCCTTACTTTATTAACCCTAAATAAAAGGAGAATTTGATGGTTGAAGTCACGAAAGAAGATATTTTGAGGGTTCTATAGAGTTTTCATAAGGACAAAATCCCTAGACCGAATGGGCTCTCTACGAATTTCTACTTGGGATGTTTTGAGTTTATATGGGACGATGTTTTGAGGTTGGTTGAACACTTCAAATGCACAGGTCAAGTGTTGGCTTCCTTCAATGCTACCTTCATATCATTGATTCCAAAATACAACAATCCCATCTCCTTTGATCATTTCAGGCCTTTTTCCCTTTGAAACAACATTTATAAAATCATATCAAAATCGATCACCTCTAGATTGAAGGATATACTCTCTGAGATAATCTCCCTAGAACAATTCAACTTCCTTAAGGGACGTAAAATCCATGAATCCATTAGACTCATCTAGGAGGGTGTGCACTCCATCCATATAGGGAAGCTATAGGTCGTAACTTTTAAAGTGGGTCTTTCAAAATCCTTTGATAGAGTGAGATGGATTTATATAATATTTATCCTTATCCAGTTAGGTTTTGGACATTCCTTTGTATCTTGGGTCTTCAATTGTATCAACTGAACATCCTTCACACTTTTGATCAATGGGCCCACCACTTCCTTTTTGAAGTGGAAAGGGGGGATTAGACAAGGCTACCTTCTCTCCCTCTTCTTTTTCTCTTGGTTCCAGAAGGCCTTAGTCATATTATCCACAATGTTGTTTTGATAGGTCAATTCAAATGTATTTCGATTAGCCCCAAGTTTTCTCTTACTCACCTTCTCTTCATGGATGATATACTTATCTTTTACACATGTGAGCTCTAGTTTGTTGAAAATATGAAAGAACTCCTTTTGTTTTTTGTCGAGAAACTGGTATGAAAATAAACTTGCAAAATCCCTCTCTTTCTACTTGGGGGATGACTGATCAGGAAATCCAACATATATCCCAAATTTTAAATATGTATACTAGTGATGTTGGAGTTGGGATGAAATACCTTGGGTTCACTCTAAAAGTGAATGGATATCATAAAAATGATTGGATGTGGCTCTTATCCAAAGTGGAGAAGCAACTTAATGCAAGGTGTAACCGTTGGATTTTCAAGGAGGAAAGGCTTGTATTGGTTAAGTTTTTTCTAGAATCCATTCCAATTTATTGGGATACCTTAACCTAGATCCCAAAAGGGATCATAGGGAAAATAAATCAGGTCTCCTTCATATTTCTTTGGTCATGATCATAAGACAAAAAATCGGTGATTTTTTCCTTCTAGAAAATATTGATGATCCCAAAAAATAAATGTGGATGGGGATTAAAAAATATTTCACTCTTTTCAAAAGCATTGGTTGCAATAATGTGTGGGGACTCATTGACGTCTTGAGAGTATGGACACAAGTTCTTCAAGAAAATATTTTCCCAAGGACTACATAGTTGATTAGATCCACAAACCGGTCAAATGAATGTAAAATGGCTCAAACATTTGGAAATCCATTCTTCATTCCTTTCCCCTCATTGGAAACTATTTTATCTTGAAAGTTGGCTCTGGGGAAAAAAATATCATTGGGAAAGACCCTTGGATTAACTGTAACAATAATCATATTCTCCCGGACCTTCTTATTTAGTCTATAAATTGAGAGGGGTTCATTTTCCTGAATCAGATATAGCATAGAGATATTGTCTATGGGAAGATTAGTTGGTTAAATTGGCAAGAGGTGGGACTAAGGGAAGATCAAGAGATGCATTGGAACAAATACATAGCCTCCCTTAAATATTCATTTTCCCACCCTTCAGAATGTGAGGATCAACTGATCTGGTCTCTAAATCCATCTGGAAAATATATTCCTCAACTCAAATATTCAGCTTTAGCTTAGGAAGGAGGACCCCCTGCCATGGTGGGGGAAGAGGATGTGGAAATTAAAATGCCCAGCAAAAGAAAAACTCTTTATGTGGATTTTGTTATTAAATAAATCTCCTACCTAGGACAATTTGTAGAAAAGAAGCTTCATCGATATGGGAAGATGCAGTCTTTGTAAGTATAACAATGAATCAATTTCTCACATTTTTCTTTGTTGATCTTTCATGATAGTTGTCTGCTCAGAACTTCATCTGAAAATACAGGATCATTGTTGTTGGTCTGGGGAAAATATTGAAGTTGCTCTCCAATTTTGGATCAACAACTCTCATATCAAGATTTTCAAATCATTACCTCTGATTATAGTTTGGGGCATTTGGCTAGTTAGGAACCAGTTTCTCTTTGAGGATGTGGACCCTTCTCCCTCGCACTTTGATCTCTTCATCTTGATGATTAATTTTTCATACCATAAACAATTGGACTCACCTTCTTCCATGCCCTCTTCAAAGACCCATATCTAAAAATACATCCCTTGGACATTTTTTGATGGGGAAACATAAGGAATCCCTTCTCTAGGAGGAGTTGGGGGGGTTATATTCCTCTCAGAGGAAAAAACTATCTCTTTCTTAGTTGGTCTCGGTCAAGACACAAACAAGTTTAGAAAATGGATGGCCCTCAAACTCACTCTCATGTTGGAAAAGGAAAAATGTTTATCCCGGATAAATATTTATGGGGACTCTCTATTAACCATATGATTCTTAAATGGGACCACCACACTGCATAACTATACTCTTTAACCTTTATTTCAGGATGTCAAATGATTCTCATCCTTTTTCACTCACATCACTTTTAACCATATGTACATGAATTGAAATGAATAAATAGATTAACTCTCAAAGGTTGGTTTGGTGTTGGACAGGGGCACGTGCAAGGTATTTGAAAAGGCCTTGGAAGGACCTTCTAAATATATTCATAGCTCTTGGTAATTTCTTGAATTAAGGCGATGTTCATCCTTACTATCAAAGACTCTTGAAGATACATTCTTTGAATTTACATTGTATAATGGTTTTTATTTAATTTTATACCTCACCTTGACTTTCTTAGTCTCTCAAATATATGTATATGATCTTATCACAGGTGGTTTTTTGCACATAGCTTAGTTTTTTTATTGAAAATTGTAGACTCTGGCTGACTTTTCCTTTAAGTTATTGGTGGTTGGTCTCTCTTTGACATTTTTTAGTAGTTCCTTGCTATAGAAATGCCTCCAACATCTACATATGTAATTTTGTTTTTTGCAATAAAATTACCAACTTTTTCCTAGGGAAAAAAAATAAATTTACTTACCTTTTTTTAAAGCAATATAATTTATTTTTAGTCCTTCAATTTTTTATTTCTTATGAAAATCAGAAGTATGTTATTATATTTTTTATTTGTCTTGGAGAAGAAAATTACATATTCTCAAATTTAATCACATTTTGTTGGTTTCAAAAGAGAGATATCAGAAATATACATAATCAATTACATCGTTAAAATAGTAAAGTTGTGATCAATCCTCATTCAAAATAAATAAAATTGTTTAATTATATCCAAGGTGTGTGTATTACATCTATGGAGTGGTCATCCTATATATGGAAGTGATCTAGGTCCTGTGTTCCAATCATATTCCATCTTTTGAAAGGTTGTCCACTATGGTGTTCATGTTCATGTATATGTGAGACAAAGAGATATGTATGAATGTTGACATATGAAATTGCATATCATAATAAAGGGGATGTAAGGTGAAATTTCTGATTTTAGATTCCATTCTATTCCATTTTATGACCAAGAGAGAGTTACAAAAAATTTGAATTTGTTTGACCCCATGTTCTTGGGTCAACTGAAGAAGTAATTTAAGTGCCATAAGTTCACAAAAGTTATTAGTTTCCTAGAAAATACCCACTTTGAAGGATACATGGTGAGTGGAGGAGATATATAAATTTCCTCCTACACCTCCTTTGGGAGGATTTCCTTGCAAATCTCCATCAAAGTATGCCCAGGGAAAAGCCTTGTTTATTACCTCTTCACAGATTTCATGTTTGTATTGCTTTTCCTCCTCTTGTGGGTAATAATTTAAGATATTGAGAGACTAAATTGCACATTTGAGAGGGAGGGTCTCCTTACCTTCAAATAAGATCATAATCCTAGCTAGCCACTAGTGTGTTGCTTCTATGATTAGTATAATGCACTCATTAATTATCAATCTAGGATTCGTAATCAATCGAGTTACAAGACACTAGTAAGAGAGGTAATTCTAATGTCACGAGCATAGAAATAAAACAAACTAAAACACACTTTGGTTGTCTTTCACGGAGAAGCTATCTACTCCATTGGGGTACATGCAAATATGATATGGAGTTCTTTGATAGATCAACTCTGTTATCTGACCCAGAAATCTAACTATGCAATCACACTTCTGAAAAGGGAATCACGCATCAATCATCAAGGCATAGCATGGGTAGTTTAATAGCCAGTATATTGAGTATGTTGTGGTTTACAATATTCTATTGTGAACTTCACTAGTTCTTTTCCAATTATGTTTGACTATTGCTGCCAACATCCATGTCCATTAAGAAAAATCAAATTCATAAGAACAGAAATAGAGTATATGCAAAAAAAGAGTAAACAAAGATCCCTAAGTAATCATATAATCGAAATCCTAAACTGAAACTATATTGTTATTATCTGGAAGAATCAAAGCTTCGGCTAGCCTAACAGTTATACTATTGAAATCAAATGCTAACACTAATCTATGAGGATGCTGACCTTTGTTGGGCAGTGAGCCCTTGCCACTTCAACAGGTCAACGACTGGAGTCTACAGTAAGTTGGTCTTTAATCCACATATCACTCTTTCTCAAAACCTCAAAACATGAAACTATACTAACAACTCAACTCACATTCATTCATAACTGATCAAGACATGGGAATAAATGACATTCTTCTATTAAACTTCAATCTCAAGATATGCTCTACAATATGTAACGCTGCTTCACATGCTGTAATATGCTAACTCTCTACTACTTCCACCATCCTTTCCATGACTATTTAAACAGTCTTAGTCGTGAAACACAAGGAGGTGAAATCTTTTACAAATAAGCTATTGTCAAATTTATATATTCGGTTACATATTTTAATCTTCATCCTCATGACACGAAGTGTATGAGGATGAAGCAATAAAAAAACTGGCTTAATATAGTCTTGCTAGAACTTAATGATTTCATAAACACTCAACAATTATCCTGAGCACGATCTAGAGCCAATCTTAGCATACTCTGTTTTCATGTATTGGTACCGGATCGTGATAGGTGAGATTCAGTAGATAGTACTGGATCCGAACAGTATGCAATTGGTTGGTATCGGACTAGAACAGTCTGTGATTGTTGGTACCATATCGCGACAGTGAATGGTCTGTGGGTACTGGATCTGAACAAAAGGTGTGCTTGGTACCATATTCGGACAGTGGGCAATCTGGTGCATAAGTACCAGATAACTGAGCTAACATAGAAGTGTTGGAATTCATCCAAAGGTCAAAGGCTACACATGGAAATTTTAAACATTAGTACATGAAATATTTAGTCTCCTAGCTTAATAAACCACAAAATGCATGAATTCAATTGTACTTTACCTTATGACCTTATCAGTGACTGGAGGTAGGGTTCTTTATCATTGATCCAAGCTTAGGCAGGACAAAAAGGTATAAATGAGGAGTATAATATGGTAATGGGGATGTCAATTTGGAGGCTCAACATTCCCCCATGCCAAAATCATTACATGTCCTCATGCAACTGAAACAAAAATTTTCCAAAACTTGAGACTCCATTCTCTTTACTCCTGTGGGTCAATGATATTGACAGTTGAGGCATCTGCTTTCAATTCTCTTTTTATGACCCTAATGTATTGCAGGAGTCTTAGTACCTTCTTGAGATTATTAGAAGTCTCTTCATGGTCATCTTGGAGTTGTTGGTTGGTTGCCTTCAGTTGTTCATTTTCCTTCTTGATATAGCTATCCAATAGTTGGTTTTCCTTCACTTCTTGTTTGAGCTCTTGGTTTTTTTTTTGCAACTTCCCAATCTACTTCTTCATATGTTATTTTTTCAAGGTCTTCATTGGCCTTATTGTCTCTGGTTGGATGCATTCTCTTTCCTCCACTTCCTCCCTCATCCCACACAAAGTAATAGTAGCTTGTTCCTCCGTCAAACTAGGGATGTCATCCTGGGCTGATAGGTCTAGGGAGGTAAGATCTATTGGGTATTCATGTGTATGAGGACTGGAAACTGCTTCTCCTTTCTTTGTCATACTCCTTGTAGTTATTTTATAAGGGGGTAATGGATTAGAGGTGATCACAAGCCTCCTTTTCTTATTCTATGTTTGTGGAATGGTTACAGGAGATTGTTCTATAGACTATTCATCTCTACTCTTCTCTTTCCTCAAGGATTTTGACGTATGACCCCTATCATCAAGCGCTACTGCTAAGATATCCTCCATTAATTTGGATTTACCTTTTGATTATTGACTTTTAAGAGTCTTATTATCTGAGGAAGAGGGCCTTACTTGTTTACCAACTTTATTCTTTACTGCTCTGGAGGATGATGGGGTTGCCTTGCTCTTTTTCTCCTTAGCTTCCTTATTTTTATCTGGAGCAGGCTAGGATTCTTCTACAAGTTCATTTTCTGGGGAAAGGTGTTGAGTGATGAGGGCTTTCCAACTAAATCCTTGCTTCCTAATATCATGTATAACTAGAATTTTGATAAGACCCTAATGATAAATGGTAGTCTTCTCAGTTTTGGAGAGGGATTTGACACCTCTTACCACCTTGTGTAGGCTCATCCATAAAAAAATATGGGAAGTGAATTCCAGGGCCTCCTTCAAAGTGCAACAGAAGCATAAGATGATATAAGAAAGTTACAGCATACCTGCCCTCACAAGTGAGGAATCGTTGAAGACTAGTAAGCATTGGAAGATATTCTTCCTTGATGTAGTTTCTGGAAATCCCCTTTTTCCAATCAGGGTGTTGATGGTCTTCCTTTAGAAATCATTGGCACATTTCTTTATTGATTCCTACTCCTTTGAAATACTTGGCTCCTCTGTTGGGTAATCCTGTGGCTTCCCTTAAGGTTGATTCATTGATGATTAGTTGCAAATTGCCTATGTTCACAATCTCTCCATCGTAACCCTGAACAAATGCATGTGATACCTTCTCATGATAACCTGTGAATTTCTCTAAAAATGGCATCCATACCACTCTAGCATACTTATCTCTACATAGTTGGAACTCCTCGGTCTCCCTATAAATCTGGAAGATCTGTTCATGTCTACTTACAACCATCTTTATAAACCGTAAGTGAAAACCGGGTTGTAGCGCAAGGGTTTAGTCAGCTATGAGCATGATGGTTTGGTACCGGATGTCACAGAGAGGAGAAGGCTCTGAAAATAGAGAGAGATGGGTAACAGTTGGAGAAACGGTGATGGCTTCAATAATTCAAATGGTGAGTTTAAATAAAGATGCTATGAAGAAGAATTAAGACAAGATGAGGCTCATCTGGATGGATTCGACACCCAGATAACCCATTTCATTTCTGCCCGTTAGTGCAATGATGGGGACAGGATGTTTGGTATCAAGACATCATTGTTGTTTGGGATTGGCGATTGGCCCCCTAAGCGGTGAATTTTGGTGTTGAATCATGCGAGATAGATTCATGATGCTTTAAGGATGAAGCACGTTCTTGGTTTTGGGGTCATGGCTCATCATTGTTGGACATGCTTATTTCAGTTCATCCCCACATTCACACATTTGATGTGATTTTTTCCTCCCTCATCTTTTCAAGCGCTTATGTGGTGAGGGCATTGATTAAGGTTAACCATATGGGTATGAGAGAAGTGAAATTTAGGGGCATGGTTTTAATACTAAGGTCATAAGATCTAGTATACATTTTCAGGTCATAAGATGTAGTATAAATAATACCATGTTGCCTTTTCTTTTACCATTGCATAACCAATACCCATAGCATATGCAACTGCCTTTGTATTGTCAAAGTTCATCTTTTTAGGCTAGAGTTTTCTGGATGCTTAGTACTGGAATTTCATGTACTTTATGAATACTTCTTTATTCTGTGTTTGTCTTGAGTTTATTCTTTTTTGTCTAGTTCTGCATGGTTGTATGGTGAATAGGTTGATCTCTGAGTATGAAAAAAGAGTCCTGATAGGGGCTCTTTGAACCTCCCCCATGCCAAGGATGTTGCATATCCTTATGCAAAAGGTCCGACACATTGTTCACAAATGGAAGAAAATTTATAAGAGATGAGAGATCAAATCAAATTCCAAAAGTGCATTTATTACCTAGCATATGATCCCATGATTTTTTAAAAAAAATGAAATTGCCTTTCTTTTGATGACTTATTGACAAGGGCAACATTCATCAATGAAAATAGGGAGGTTTTTGTATTTTTCTTGAAGAACAGATCCAACCTAACTTGCTTCAGAGATTTACTATCATTAGATGTTATAGATAAATTTCACAGTATAAGTAGATTAGACTCCCTAGTCAAGGCATCACTCTTAAGAAGTTTCCTTCTTAGATAATATAGGCTTTAGATGTCAGATCGGTAAAGTTGACTTAGGGTGATTCTCAAACGGAAATTTGCTTGTAGTATTCAGTTTGTTAATCTGGATTTTTTATCTTATAAGTGTCAATAGTGACCTTTGTTTGTAGTATTCATTTTTTATGACAAAAGTGAAATTTTCAATCAGACAAGTATAAATGAGACATTTCTCAACCAGAACCCACTGCCAGCAACCCTATTCAGTACTTCAGTGGGGTAGTTGTGATAATTAGTGAGAGACATACCTTCCCTAGGTAGAATTCCCCATTACCAATAGGCTTGTTCAGTACCCTGATGGGTTTGCCTAGTCATACCACAGACCGGTACCCACTGCCAGCAGACCTGTTCAGTATCCCGGCGGGTTAGTCTCTTAAACCCTTTTTCCATCAGAGGCTTCTTGTCCATCGTCACCTATTTTAGTTTTTGTTAAAGAATGTTTTTGCATGGTGACAGGGGAGGCTCATCTGAAAACCCTTTTACAGGCTAGGATGGTATTGGGTTAGAAGGTATATTCTCTTATTTGAATTTCTTTAAAGATTTGTCTGAAGGAAAAATAAACTTGTGTATACATATTTTTAGAATGATCCAGATGTGTGATTTGTCTGAGTTTGTCCATAAGAGAATGACCTAAAGTTACCTTAGGGTACTGATGCATCCTCTTCCATAAAAAATTTCCTAGTGTGCCCTGTTGGCAAATTTAGTGAACAGAATGCAGTGAATGCTTGTCATTGATGACAACAGTGAAGAGGATGGAAGAATAAGAAATAAGTCACAGTCTAAGGAGGTCAATCGACGAAGAATGACAAAGGGAAGATCTAGTCAAAATAGAGTTCGAGGTTGAGGTCAATCGAGCAAAAGACCTGTTGGATCCCATTCAAATTTCTAGAAAGGTCGACAACCGTCAGATCTGTAGAAACTGCGCAGAGGTTAAGCATAGGGGATAAGTTCTACTATGTAGAGGAGAAATCCCGGACATGTCATCGGGATATTGGAGAGAGAATCCGATCCGTAGGATCTGAGAAGAAAACCCGACAGCCATAGGATCTGTAAGAGTCGTGCAGGGGTTAAGTCCTACTGTGCGGTGATCTCCGTAGGGACA
>ML777754.1:994854-1028541 GCA_009831015.1 Picea engelmannii | reverse complement strand
TCGCGATGTGCAAATCGCAAAATCTAATCTGAGCCGTCGAGCTAGAAGTGATGTGGATCGTTGATCTCCGTCATCGGAGAATCGGGGATCGGGGATTCTACAGGCATGTGTATGATAACATGTTAAATGTCGAAACCCCGATGTGAGGTTTGACCGAGGTCATGTGCTGATAGTCATATGGGCCTATAGCCAGCAGGGCTAGCGAGTGGAAAGGAGCCATCGGGAATCGGAGAATTGCGAGTCCAAAGGACTTGTGATTTTTGACATCGCAAATGCCGAAATCGCGATGGGTGAAATCCCGATTTGATCTGAACCGTTGAATCAAATATTGATCGGAGGGTCACTGTTCACTCTCACAGTTAACGACTGAATATGATTTCGCTTAGTGAAACGGACTCATCATGAAGAATTAGTTAACGTTTCAGATGACGATTCAGTTGCTGAGACAGTTGTTGTTGCTCTTGCTGAAGGAGATGGGAAGTGGAACCGTCATAACAGAATGTATAAAAGAAAACGAGTGACATTGTATGGGGTTGGTCGTTCGGTAGGGAAAAAGGAATGAAACAGTGAGAAATAAGAAAGGAGAAGGGGTTGAGGAACAAGTTTAATTAATGTGCAGAATGAAATGAAATGAAGATCTGAAGCAGAGGAGAACGATAGAGCAGAGCTGAAGCAGAGCAGAATGATAAGAGCAGAGCTGAAGCATAGCAGAATGATAAGGCAAGCAACAGAAAACAAGATTTATAGGACAAAGTAAAATTGGTATGAACTGATTTATCTGTAAAGTTGAATTTTTATTTAATCATTTATATCCTAGGGAGGTTGGGAGGTGCTCAGGAGGACTTTTGTCCTCAGAAGTTCAAGTGGGTGCTTGAACACAGGAAGTTGTAGCTTCCATCTGGTTGCAGCCAGAGAAACTAGGGTGGCAGGGTGGTGTTAGGGAGAACATATGTTCTCTGTTATGCAGGTTGAAGCCTGTGTAACTGGAAGTTGGTGCTTCCATCCAATTGGTGCTGGAGTTTTCAGGGAGTTGGTGCTTCCTTCTAGTGGGTGCTAGAGAAATCAGAGAGTTGGAGTTCTCAAACAAGTTGCAGCTTGTAAAACAGAGGTAGCAGCCTCACATTGAGTTGGTGCTCGATTGTAAATGATGTACAGAACAGAAAAAGACAGCCTATCATTTCGAAGAAGAAGAGGTTTTCTCCCTTTATGGGTTTCCTCGTGAAAATTTGTCTCTGTGTGTACTTTATGTGTGACTGATGATCTTTACTCTTACTGTCTATATGTTGTATGTTGCTTTATGACACAAGAAGAATTCTTTATAATTATTTAAAAGGTTTAAAATTGTTTAAGCTTATAAACAACTGATTCACCCCCCCTCTCAGTTGTTTTAGTATTTCCAACATGCCCATGACAGAGAGTGTTCATATACGCATATGCTACTCTTTAATAAAGATAATCCAATGATTACTGTTGAAGTCTAGTTAGGGTGAAATGGTTACTTATAGGCTAATATACTTTTATCCCTTTAATCATGTTGAAATACTAGATAAAGGCAGCCTCTAGACTTTGAATCAGATTAAGCGTGGTTCCTTTAACATAGGTAAATATTATGTCTTCTTTGTCAAGCAACAGAACCAAAAGAAATTAAAAATACTTCCCTTTAGTCAGCAACAGAACCAAAAGAAATTAAAAATACTTCCCTTTAGTCAGCAACAAAACCAAAAGAAATTAAAAATGCTTCATAAGGGTTGTCATTTGATGTTGCATTCGTCTCCTTGGTTCCATCTTAAGGGGTTATTGCATGGCTCCACATAAGTATAACATTCTTTGTCAATTAGGTGATGTATCCTGATAGTACCGTATAAGAACAAACTTCTGGTACCGGACCAGCACAGGACTGCTGGTACTAGAACAGAACAAAATTTCTGGTACCGAATCAATATTGTTGGTACAGGATCAGAACAGAGTATTGTTGATGCCTGCAAATGATGTTTTAGCAAGTTCGTGAAAGATAAAATAAATTATATAAATCAACTAACAAAAATAAAATGTGAAAGTAAAATAAAGGAGGTAAGAATCCATTGTTACCTTCATCTTATTAAAAAAACACAATCCACACCTATGTACAAAAGTTTTTTTTTTTTTTTTAAAGTAAATCAATCAATCAATGTGGATTAGTAGGAAGATCTCCTTCCTTACTGATCACCTGCATATCTGAATTATGTAGCACACGTGTCAGAAATTCCTCTTTTGACAGGGGTTTGTTATAAATTATCAATCAGTGCCCATTCACGAGTAGGGGTGTTTGATGTTCGTCAATTGTCTTTGTTCTAATTGAACCATTATCATAGATAGTGTCAATTTCATAAGGTCCTAACCAATGAGTAGTTAACTTTCCTTTGAAATTCTTGAACTTGCTGTCATACAACAAGGCCCAATCTCCCGGTTGAATTTTTTTCTTTTTAAGATACTTGTCATGCCATTTTGTTCTTTTCTCTTGAAAGAGGGTGTTTCTTTGAAGTTCTTTCTATATGATTTCATCAAGCTCATTAAGCTACAAGAGACTTTGTTGTTGAGCTTCGTCTAAGTTCATGCCAACTTGTATAGCAGTTCTGAAGGTTTTGATCTGGAATTCTATGGGGAGAAGCACATGCTCCCATACACTAGTTTGTAAGGTGTATGTCCTGTTGTATTCCTCCAGGTGATTCTATAAGCCCATAAGGCTTCTAGTAATATGTCATCCCAATCCTTGTGGTGTAGCTATATTATTTTAGTAATAATGGACTCAATGACTATTATTTTAGCTACATCTGCATAGAAAGGAGTAAATGTAGAAATAGAAAACAAATTTTCATCAGGAAAGTTATCATCTACCAGTGCATTATATCCCAGATGAATCATTCTAGATAAGAAATCAGCCACAAGATTATCCTTACCGGGTCTATCAATAATATTGATGTTAAACTCTTGTAATAATAACAACCATCTTGTAACCCTATGGTTTGTTACTGGTTTTTTCATTAGGAATTTGATGGTTGAATGATCAGTGTGTAAAAAAGCTTGATATCCTGTAATGTAGTGTCTAAATTTATTGATAGCATGGACTACAACTAACAATTCTTTTTCTGTGACCATATAATTAACTTTTGCTGGGGAAAGATTTTTACTGACAAAGTAAATAGCATAAGGCAGTTGATTTTCCCTTTGTCCAAGAACTTTCCCCAGGGCTGTGTCTGAGGCATCAGTACAGATATTAAAAGGAAGGGACCAATTTGGTCCTCTTAATACGGGAGTACTTGACAATTTCTGCTTTAGAATTTCAAAAGATACTTGGCATTCATCATTCCAATTAAATTCAGCTTCTTTAGATAATAATTTAAATAAGGGAATAGTTAAGCTTGTAAAATTCAGAATGAATCTTCTATAGTAGCCAGCATGCCCTAAAATATGTGAACTTCCTTTTCTAAGGAAGGTATTTTGATTTGTGTGATGATGTGAATCTTTGTTGGATCAACTCTCATTCCAGAACCAAAGATGTGATGTCCTGAAACAATACCTTCAGTGAGAATCATCTTTGACTTTTCATTACTTAGGGAAAGATTGGTTTCCTTACACCTAATCAAGACTTTTTCTAGACTGGTCAAAGCTTCCTGGAAGTCATTTCCATGGACTGTAAATTCATCCATGTAGACTTCTACGCAATCATTGGTCAAGTCAAAAAAAATGGCTAGGACAGCCCTTTGAAAAGTGGCTGGGGCATTGCAAAGTCCAAAAGGAAGAACCCTATAAGAATAGGTTCCCCATGGGCAGGTGAAAGTGGTCTTCTCCTAGTCTTTGGGTGCTATTTGTATTTGGTTATAACCACTAAACCCATCTAGGAATGAGAAATACTTCTTTCTGGACAAGGTATCCAACACCTGATCAATGAAGGGTAAGGGAAAATAATCCCTATGGGTGGCTTTGTTCAACTCCCTAAAGTCTACACATATTCTCCACTTACCATTTTTCTTGGGAACTATGACAAGTGGAGACACCCATTGACTATCTGAAATGGGGTATATGAGATTGGCTTGAAGGAGTTTTTGCAATTCCTCTTTTACAATATCTTTGAGGGTTGGATTCATCCTTTGCTGAGGCTATCTAACCAGTCTGATTTGGTCATTAATGTAGATATGATGTGTGCATGTGTCAGGGTGAATGCCTTTCATGTCTGCATAATCCCATGAAAAGGCATCAAATTGTCTTTGGAGCATTTCAATTACTTGTATCTTTTGTTCTGGTTCCAAACTAGATTTGATATACAAAGGTTTTCCTGGGATAATCTCAACAAGTTCAATACTTTCTTCCTTCTCTAAGGAAGCTAGAGATAAAGTATATAATTGAGTGATATCAAGGTGCCAAGTTTGTTGGAATTCGAAACTGAAAATTTGTGACAATTCTACAAAAGACCTAGGATATTCAATGCAGTTTGTATCAACCAAAAATAAACTTAAGACTTGTTAAGTTGATTGTTCTTGCATAACTTTTACTTGTTCAAGTGTTATCTCTTGTGTTGGATGGGTAGGAGGGAAGAGAACAAGCTTTTGGCTATCTGTGCCATTGGATATAGTCATCTCGCTAGACCGACAACTAATAAAGGCATCTGTTGTGGCCAGCCAAGGGAGGCCAAGAACCACAGGGTGTCTTGGTTTGGAGGATGATTTGGAGTAGATGACTAGAAATTCTACTGGATATTACCAAGAAGCTAGTGTAACTGTGACATCATCTAAACTTCCTACAGGGCTAATGACCGACTTATCTACCAACTCTATCATGGTTTGGGTTGGTCTTAACTGGTTGATTCGGAGTTTTTGCATAGTGTCAAAATGAATTACATTAATTGTTGCACCCAAATCAATGAGTGTGTTTGGTAAGGAAATACCATTAATTTCAACAGTGACTACTGGATTTCTAGGTTCATTATATTTATATGGCATTTAAGAAATAAATTCAGATAATTGTCCTACCACCTGAACGAGGGGAGGTTCCTTCCTCTTCCTTCCTGGTTTCTTGAGGCAAAGATCCCTTATGATTTTGGCATATATGGGGATATCTTTGATGGCTTGTAGCAGAGGTATTTTTATAGATACATTATGTAACTCATCTGTTATGTCTTTGTGGAAGGGTGGGTCAGGTTTCTTCACTAATAGTCTTTTGGGGTAGGGTGGAAGATTAACTTGTTGAGGTACTCCTACGGACTGAGAAGTGGTTGGAATATGAGGGAAGTCTCTCCTTCTTCAGGGGTGGTTCAAGTGTTTTCTTTTTCAGAATGATTATCATTTTCTTCTTGAATTATTACTCCAGAATTTGATTGATTTACAACTTTCCTGGATCTTAGTTGAATTTCATAGGTGGGAAAGGTTTGTATTTCTGCATTTTGCGCAGGGTGGGTGGGTCGATTATTGGGGTTAGTAATTGGATGGGCAGGGATTTTTGTTGGTCTAGGAGGGTTGTGGGCAGCTTCGTTTTATGGTTGTTGATTGGCATTTATAGGTGCTTGTTGTTGTTGGTTAGGGTTAAAGGGTGTTGTGAATTGCTATTGTATAGGAGGTGGAAGTAAAGCTTGCATCTGAGGTGGGTTAAATCCAGGTATTAATTGGGAAATGTTTGCGGGATACTGTGGATATGTAGGGTAAGAGGAATTCCCATACACAGGCCCCCTCCAACCTTGTTGCCAAGGTTGAGTTTGAGCTTTCTGAGGTGCCCATTAGGAATACGGAATTGAAGGAGGACCCCATTGTTGATGTTGGTATTGTGTATTAGGGTCATAAAATGCATTGGGGTTTTGTGCTCTCCAAGGCCTCCTAGAGGGGTATGGTTGTTCTTGTGAGACTCCCCCTCCCCTATACATGGCTTGAAGCTCAATCAAAGTTGGAAACTCAGATGTGGGGTGCTCTAGAGTACATAGGCCACAGACTTCTATGACATTTAATGGGCATTCCCTCTCAGGGTGTTTCTTTCGACATTTAGGACAAAAGATTGCAAAAACAACCTCTTCTTCTTGTTTCTTTTTCAGTTTTAGGGTATCTAACTCGTTACTAATTGTGCTCAAGATGTATGTTTAAAATTTCTCTGATAAGTTTCCTAACTCAATTCTGGTGACAATCCCTGAGCTTTGTTTTGAATTTCTTCTAAAAGAATCTCTTGATCCTTTGCCCGT
This sequence comes from Picea engelmannii, assembly GCA_009831015.1. Lineage (NCBI taxonomy): Eukaryota > Viridiplantae > Streptophyta > Pinopsida > Pinales > Pinaceae > Picea > Picea engelmannii. The sequence goes on along the minus strand of ML777754.1, from coordinate 1,022,342 downwards.
TTTAGCTTGTCCCCTTGAGTATCTTCTACAGTAATCTGCAATTTCTGCGAAGGGTTTTTGGTGCACATCTCATGAACTTAAGAAATTTAAAACTTCTATGAAGTCATCTCTAAGACCTTTCAAAAATACAGTTCTTACTACAGTTGGGTTTGTGGTGAATAATTTTGATTTCTGATAGTTGTATAAGAACCTTTCTAAGTAATCTTCAGGGCTTTCATATTTTGTTTGTTGCATTTTGAAAATGTCATTTTTAGCATTATCCTTACAATAGTCTTTGTATTTCCGTAAAAAATGTTCTTTCATCTGATCCCAAGAGAGAATTCTATTTTATCCTAAGCTCATGAACCATCTCAAGGATGAGTCTTTTATTGTGGCTGGAAAGAGCTTAAGTTTTTGAGCATCATCTGAGTAGTTATAGATTCTACATAATATGTCAAACTCGAATAAAAATAAGTCTGGATATTCAATTGGCATACCTATGAAAGTGGGTAATGATGATAATGGGATATTCTTCATGTTGATGTTTCTAGAAATATCCAAGATTGGAAACCCGAAGGTTTCAGTCTCAGTGGCTACATTTTCGTTTCTTTCTTTTTCTGCCATTTCGCTAGGTGCTCCTCCTCCACTTATAGATGGTTCGGAAACTAGGTTTTGTGTGTCTTCAGTTCCTTCAGCAGATTCACGTTCTATCTGCCCCAGTGTTGATTCTCCAGTTCTAGGTTCTTCTTCTGGAGCCTCACTGGCTCCCCTTCAACTCCTTCCTGGTGGAATTTTTCCTGCTCCAATGTTAGTTGAATTAGTGGGGGGGGTTTGTTTTTAATCTTTAGAGCATACAAATCTACCCTTATTATCTCTATATCTATGCATAAAAATTTGATACTTAACTCAATTGAAATCCTAGTTCTATATAGAAGGTAAGAATGCAACCTGGCTTCGGAGAACCCCACTCTAGTGGCCATGTGGCTCTTCACTCACATCTTAAATGTTTTATCTTCCTCCCTCAAGCAACCTTTAAAATTATTCAAAAATCACTTACTACCATTTGCAACTACCCGAAAACGGCGCCAAAATGTTGTGTTGCTTATATGATTAATATAATGCACTCATCAATTATCAATCTGGGATTCGTAATCAATAGAGTTACAAGACACCAGTAAGAGAGGTAATTCTAATGTCATGAGTATAGAAATAAAAAAAAATCTGAAACACACTTCGGTTTCCTTTCACAAAGAAGCTATCTACTCCATTGGGGTACATGAAAATATGAGATGAAGTTCTTTGACATATCAACTCTGTTATCTGACCCAAAAATCTAACTATGCAATCACACTTCTGAAAAGGGAATCACACATCAATCATCAAGGCATAGCATGGGTAGTTCAATAGCCAGTATATTGAGTATAATGTGATTCACAATATTCTATTGTGAACTTCACTATTTCTTTTCCAATTATGTTTGACTACTACTGCCAACATCCATGTCCATTAAGAAAATTCAAATTCATAAGAATAGAAACATAGTATATGCAAAAACAGAGTAAACAAATATCCCTAAGCAATCATATAATCGAAATCCTAAACTGAAACTATATTGTTATTATCTGGGAGAATCAAAGCTTCAACTAGTCTAACAGTTATATTATTGAAATCAAATGCTAACACTAATCTATGAGGATGCTGACCTTGTTGGGCAGTGGGCCCTTTCCACTTCAACAGGTCAGTGACTAGAGTCTACAGTAAATTGGTCTTTAATCCACACATCACTCTTTCTCAAAACCTCAAAACATGAAACTATACTAACAACTCAACTCACATTCATTCATAACTAATCAAGACATGGGAATAAATGACATTCTTCTATTAAACTTCAATATCAAGAGATGTTATACAATATGTAACGCTGCTTCACATGTTGTAATATGCTAACTCTCTACTACTTCCACCATCCTTGCCATGACTATTTAAACAGTCTTAGTCATGAAACACAAGGAGGTGAAATCTTTTACAAATCAGCAATTGTCAAATTTATATATTCGGTTACATATTTTAAGCTTCATCCTCATGACACGAAGTGTATGAGGATGAAGCAATAAACAAACTGGCTTAATATAGTCTTGCTAGAACTTGATGATTTCATAAACACTCAAAAATTATCCTGGGCATGATCTGGAGCCAATCTTAGCATACTCTGTTTTCCTGTATTCGTACCGGATCGTGACAGGTGAGATTTAGTAGATAGTACCAGATCCAAACAATCCGCAATTGGTTGGTACCAAACTAGAAAAGTCTGCAATCGTTGGTACCGAATCGTGACAGTGAATGGTGTGTGGGTACCAGATCTGAACAAAAGGTGCCCTTGGTACCGGATTCGGACAGTGGGCAATTTAGTGCATAAGTACTGGATAGTTGAGCTGAGATAGAAGTGTTGGACTTCATCCAAAGGTCAAAGGCTACACATGGAAATTTTAAACATTAGTACATGAAATATTTAGTCTCTTATCTTAATAAACCACAAAATGCATGAATTAAATTGTACTTTACCTTATGACCTTATCAGTGACTGGAGGTAGGGTTCTTTATCATTGATCCAAGCTTAGGTAGACCAAAAAGGTATAAATGAGGAGTATAATATGGTAATGGGGATGTCAATTTGGAGGCTCAACATCCACACTCCCAAAGCTATGTTGAGGGGAAGGGCTTTGCTCTTATTGGTTTTTTTTTGGATTACCAAGATCTGAAGGCTTCTTCTATATCCCCTCCTTCCCATACATTTTCAACCCTATCATGTTTTCCACTTCTTTCCAAACCTATTTAGTAAAGGGATGGGTCATAATTAGATGTTCAATGGTTGCATCTGCATGTTTGAATAAAATACACAAACTTGGGCCATTGAAGTGTTTTTATGAAGAACCTCCCATGTAGGATCCTTATTGTTTAAATTCAGCCACATGAATATTTTATTTTTGGAGGTACATTTTAATTTCTAGATAATTCTTCACCACCAAGCATGTTGTCCATCCAAACCTTCCTTAGTAAGCACTTATATCCTATCTTAGGCACATATTCTCTAGTGGGATTCAATGACCAACTCAATTGATCATCATCTTCTCAAACTTTGATGTTGTTGTATTTTAAACTTGTATATAGCCCTTCTAGTCTTCATTGCCAAATTCTTTTCTCAAGCCCAGATCCTCCTAGGTGAACCATTGTAGTTGCCAATTTGTAGATTTATCCTAGTTTATAATTTGTCTAAACATGTAAAATCCTTTACTTTTAATATCTTGAATTATCCAATTACCTACCAAATGAAAGGATAAAGTAATAGTTTTCCAAATGAATGAGGAATTACATTACTATTTATCTAGGTTTCTTACCCAATATTCTACGATCATTGGGGCAATATATTTTTCACTCATTACTTGGACCCATAGTCCTTTTCCCTATAAAATCCTCCAAACATTTTTTGCATATAAATATTTGGAGAATACAAAGGATTTTTTTAGCCGCCATCGTCCACTAGCCTTTGGAACGACCTATTTTTTCCACGAAGTCAATACAAGACCTTTCTTTTTTTGTCCCTAACCAAAGAGATTTGTAGGAAAATTTCCTAGTGGTCTCTAACACACCTTTTGCAACCCATGCTAGTGAAATCCAATATACGAGTATTTATTTTAATATAGTTGTAACAAGAACCATTTCCCCCCCTCAAGAGAACCATTGATTACAGTAGGTATTTATTCTCTTTCCCACCTTGGTAATTATCCATTAACAGTCACCTTTTTATACAAATTGGGTTTTAATCCCTGGTCTAAATAAATCACCTTGTAGGGGAACAAATGGGAGAAAAGGACATATTCTATTCAGTGATGCCTCACATAGAAGTAGTGGATTTGTCAAATTTACAACCATACGAGTAACTTTACAAAATAACTTCAATATGATTTTAAATTTCTCCACCATTCTTTTGGTACCTTCAAAAAAATAATTAATATCATCTGCAAATAAGGGTTTTGTTATGTTACATGGTGGACCAATGCATATCCCTTTGAAACTACCATGTTTTGCATCCTCTTTTGTTATCCCACTCATACATTCATCTATGATAAGGAAAAGGAGAGGGGATAATGGGAAACCTTGCCTTGGGTCCCTTCCTAGTTGAAAGAAGAGGTATGTAACCCCATTGATTAAGATGTCAAAGGACACTGAGGTAATGCAACTCATCACCCAAACCATATATTAATGACAAAATCCCAAGTAAAGCCAACTTACACTATTGTAGGATTTAGAGAGGTCCACATTGATGGCCAATGTTCGTAGACTTGTGACCTTGATTGAGTGAAGGATTTCCTATGCTATCTTGACTACCTCATGAATTTGTCTTCCTTATAATAAACCAAATTACTCTCCACAAAAAAAAAAAAAATGATAATACCCTTTTAAGTCTTCTGGAAATGACTTTTTAGATAATTTTGTAGACACTATTGCATAAGGATATTGGATTGAATTTTTCAAAAGATGTCAGGTTATCCTACTTTGGAATCAAATCTATAAAGGTAGTGGTGAAGGCTCCCAACATTTTGACAGTGGTTCTAGCTCCCTCCACCACCTTTATAAGATCATATTTTATAAATTCATAACATCCCAAAAAGAATTCCACATGCAGGCCATCTGGCCTTGGACTTTTATACCTTTTGAAGCTTTGTAATGTTTCTTGCAATTCCTTTTTCCCACTTCTTTCATCAATTCCATATGTCCTCCATATTCACAAAACTAGGGAATGAGTTGGATAGCATGATTAATTCAACAATAATAGCTCGAGAGTCCTCCCTGGAAAGATTTGAGAAGTCACTTGATTCCTTCTACAATGTCCTTAAAATGTGTTTCCCAACCGTCGTTCCCTTTGTTAATTTTCCTGGTACAATTAATATTTTTTATTATGCTTGCATATCTATGGAATAAATTGATATTTTCATCACCTACTTGAATCCATATGGATCTTCTCTTGATCCTCCATTCTTTCTCTTTTTCTAGCAATAAGTTCCTATTTCTTTCTTCTAGTACCTTCCCCTCAACCTTCTGAGCCTCATTCAGATACACAAAACCTCCATTGTTATATAATGTCTCCAACCTTTCTTCCAATTCTCTAAGTATCTTGTCATATTTCTATTGTTTAACCTTAGCCCATTGGGCTACTACATTTTTTTCCTCTTTTATATCCTTTTGAAATTGAATCAGAGCAGATTCCATTGAGGTTGAATCATAGGATTCCCAACAAGATTTTGTCTTGGTTACAAAATCCTCCATCTTCAACCATTCTAGATTTAGTTTGAAAGGGATAGGTAGCTTTTCCTTTGCAGAACCTACTTCTAGTACAATTGGATAGTGGTAAAATTCTCGTCTCGAGGTGACCCACTATTTTACCTAGGTAACTTCATCTAAAAATACTTCAGATACTAAAAACCAGTCAAGTATATTTGTGATCCTATCATCCTCGATTCTTTTGTTTCTCTAGGTGGGAGACAAATTTGTTGGTTCAATGTCCAACATACCAAGTTCCTCCAGTTTTCTCAATAAGTATCCTGAAAGGAAATCTATTTGAGCTATCAGACCCCATATTTCATAGGATCCTAAAGTGAATTTTAGGTCTCCCCATATCACCACAAGTTCGTTCTATATGATTTCAAATTTAAACAACGTGTCCCAGTACTCCACCCTATTTAGTATGGCCCATAAACATTTAGCACTAATATTTCTTTCGCCAAGTCCATGGAGAAGAGGGAAACCCCTAGACTTAAGGGAAAATCCCAATAGTTTGTTAGGGTGAAAGAGCCCCTCTTCTAATTGCTTATATTCCCACCAAATCTCTTAAGAGAATCAATAAACCTAAAATCTTTCCCACTCAAAACTTTGGAAAGTTTTTGAATTCTTTTATATCCTTCCGTCATAATTTCCTAAAGAAGGATAATAGAGGGTTTTAAGGAATCTATTAACCTCTTAATGGCCAATTTCTTGCAGGGGTTGAATTATTTCCAATAGTTCAGTGTTAGAAAGATCATTTGAGACCCTCATAAGGGTAATTTTCTTTAAGGTGCCCTATCAATGAGAGCTACTTCTCACATCTGATCTCTATGGATTCTTGTTTTTGTGCCATGGAAAAATGGTACTTTCTCCCTCTTTGTTTTTTTTCTACCTCTCTTATCAAGAAACCTTAACTCCCCTACCACTTTCCTTGGAAATTTGAGGGTTCCTTTACCCTTAGATATAAGATGGTATTTGGAGGATTCCTAGGGGATGGAATATTAAGAAGTTGATCATGCCTCTATTCCATGCCTAAGGGATGTAGATGTCTCTACCTGGACATTATCTTTTTCCAAAGTATTTTCAATCCCAAGTAAAGGAATGAGGGTCAGTTAGGCCATGGTTTTTATACCTAATAGGATAGGAAAGAATTCACTAATGGACTCCAACCCTTTATATTCCACCTCTAGGCCCCAATATCCAAAAACAAACTTTTAATTAGATTTTCTTTTCCAAGGGAATGTATCTGAGGTTACATACCTAAATCCATCTTGTCATCTTTTTTGTCACTAGCCGCATCCAAACTATGATCCTTGTGTACACCTGAGGTCGATGATTACTCCTCTATTTCCAATGTGATGATTGGAGGATTCACGTTGACCCTTTTATTTCCAATGTACTTAGGTCCTCTCTACATGATAAGGTTTTCCACCCCTAGCACATTTGGCTCAGTTTTCTACATCCACACATTCCTTTAATAAGGGTATGATCACTATGCTTCTAAATTCCCATAACTATGGTAGCGAACACACTTAAGGTAGTTCCCCTATATTCTAGAGAGAGCTTGTAAAGGACTTCCCCATGCTTAAATACAATTTCCTCTACCAGGCCCTTATTTTCCTCTAAGCCCACTAATATCCTTTTCATTCCATAGTACCTAGTATCTTGAAAGGAATAGTCAAATTCACAGTATGATCCAAGGAAATTTCCAATATCTTCAAACACATCCTCAGACCATAAAACAAGAGGAAGATCTGGAATGTGGACCTAGACTAGAAGGAAATCAACACAAGGAGTTATGACATTGAAATAAACATGTCATTTTTTCATAAATAAATTTTTGGAACCCCAACTTTATTTACTATGTAGGATATTGATCACCTCAGTTGTTGATATGAAAACCCACACTGACCATCATTTTTCTAAAGTCATAATGTAGGGAGGGTATCCAAACTTAATTTGAAAATTTTCATTGGTCCACTCCTTAAGACAATCCCTATTCATCTTCCCAATGGGAAACCTACCAACAACCACCCGTTCTTCCAATTTCATCACATAATTGAGCCTACTTTTAGCCTCAAAGTTCAAGATTACCTAATCCTCCATATTTTTAATACATTTTCATCTCATGGATCACATTTATCCTTAAAGAGAAGGATTTCCTTTGCTCCCTGCCTCAATTGTAGTGGAGCCACTGATGAGGATAAGATCTAAATATTTTCTAATAAATATTTCCTTAGGTTTCACTACATACAAACTAAAACAATTGCATAACAATAGTTCAAACTCCCTGCACGAGGCCAAGGTCGAGTCATCGGTATCAGTTCCTACATTAAGTTGACTAAAAGCTCTATTCTCTTCAAGTTGATGATTTGATAGACTTGGATTTGCAATATCCTCTCCTATGTGTGTCATGGCTAGTATGATTGGAGTAGCATTAATTACCTCATGGAAAATTATACCATAGTCCCACACCCTCACCTTTATCTTAGCTTCCACTCTAGAATCAATGTTGGATATCCTATGTGCCAACTCACCGAGGATGTTCAACATGTCCTCCTCTAATAAATACACCCCCACGGGTAACCCTCTCATTGCACTCATCAAATTTCCTTGTGTTCATGGAAGCGGGCACATCTAGATCGATTTTCCCTCCAGCAGGTCAACTAAATAATCCAAGATCTCCTCTTTCATTGCCATATCTAGTGTCATGACCTCCATCCTCCAGAACCCTAAGAGTACCTTGGCTCAATATTGATGAGATCCCTATTCCACAACTATAGAAACCCTCATCTGTATCCCACCACAGAGCCCAACCATTACAGAACTCCCCAAATATTTTTCATGTCAGTTAGACTATCACATTGTTCTATGATCCAAATGTTGAACAATGGTATTCCTCAATAATAGGATATTTCTATGAGTAGAAGAGATGGCTACTTATGAAAGCATCTAAATAGTCAATATGAGATTATCCAACAAAGTGTTGGATTACTTCACACACAGCTAAGATTTATTTTTCCTAAGGTTTTCCCAATGTTTATTAGTCATTATCCAATCTCCTAAAGTTTAGGGAGAATATTCCTCTAGGAGAATATTCTCTTCAATTTTCACTTTAGTTTGATCAGTTGAGTGGAGTCTAGATGCTAAATTTGGATTATCATCATGCAGCATTGGGATCATCACCAGCTAATGCAAATTGTCCTTGGGATCATCATCAGACTAACACATTACTCATGATTCCCTGATCTCCTCCTCACTTCACTATTTTCACAATAGTTAACTGAAGACTGGTAGACTAGTTAACTCAGACTAGGTGGAAGTTCACTCCCGTAACTTTCTGGGAGACTAGACTAGGTGGAATTTTCCTCCCATAACTGTTGGTGTGTGTCCATATCACTCTATACCACCACTATGGAACATTGGATTCTCCTCTAGTGCACATTAGTTGAGTTATACAGAGTATATGATGTGTAAATTATCATTCATTCATTTGGTTAATGAGAATTCTTCCATTCTTTCTCTCCTGCTTCTCTTTTCTCATATTTTCTCTGCAACTGTGTATGTTAATTCCCATATAGATATATTTTGTGCAGGTTCAACACATATACATGGTATCAGAGCCAACAAACTGCTAGGGAAAAGACACACCAAATTATTTTTGCAGGTACCAAAGATTGAATACAACGAAAAAAATGGAATTTTCAAAATAATTCATTCTTACACCATACAATTTCTTTGCATGGAAGGAGAATATTATCATGCATCTTCTAAGCAGAGGATTTTATAGGTTAACCATGAACACGGAGACATAACCAACATCAGCCATAGAAAAATCCAAGTATCTACATCAAATGGATGAAGCATTTGGAATGATTTGCAGTCTCATTTCTCCTGAACCCCTCTTTCACATATCCTCCTGTAAAACCCCCAATGAAGCCTGGACCACCATGGAAGGGATTTTTGGAAAATAGGATAAGATGAGGGGACACTTGCTAGAGGTGGAATTGCTCAAATTGGATCCGAAAAACTTCAACAATCTCCAAGATTTCTTTACAAAATATAACGATTTGTTGTCGCAAATCAAAGATTGTGGGGTTGATAAATATAAGGAGGAGAAACAAATGGTTCTCACCATTCTCTCCAAACTTGGTCTAGAATAATTATTGTCTATATCCACATTTCATTCAGTTAGATTTGGATATGGATGAACCTAGAAAATTCCCTCTCTTGAGGACTTTATTGAGTCTTTGACACAAGAGCAGAACAAGCTCATCAATATGGGAAAAATCAAAGGCCCAAAGGCACATGCAGTTACTGTGAAATATGGCAGTGGTCATCAATATTAAAAATCTAAAGACAAAGACAAAAGGAAAACATATGCAAATATGAAGAAGGAAGGTTACTCAAAACCCTTCCACGATGCCTCTGAATCCAAATGGGGAAAGGGAAGAAAAGGGGAGATGTGCACTTACTACCATAAAGGATTCCATCCAGAATCCGCATGTATGTAGAAACAGATAGATCTAATGACCCAAATACTTCAGAAAAATAACCTTGGAGATCGCATCCCCAAGGGTGCCAAGAAAAAGAAGCCAGAAGATCAGAATCCCAAGAAAGGTAATTCTAGTCATGCCTTGATTTCCATTAACTCCTCTCCCAATGCTTGGATCGTAGATTCAAGAGCATCACACCACATGGATTCCACAAAAGAAGTCTATTCTTCATTGGATGCATGAAAAGTTCCTCCTGTTTTGATGGGGGAAAACACTCCAATCGAGGTCACTGACAAAGGAAGGATTGAACTCACAAACGAAAGCTTCGAGGATGTGTTGAATGTTCCCAAAATTTGAATCAATATTCTCTCCATGTATCATATGAAAAAATATGGCACCCAAAAGAGAGTCATATTCACACCTGATGCAGTGGATATTTATGACATGCAAACCAATTCCAGGGTTGCTACCAGTGAGGTAAATCATCAATCTAGACTCTACACATTTTCTGAATTTATTGAACTAGATTATGCATTATTGCTTACCCATGTTGATGAAAGAAGTAGGATATGGCACAAAAGGTTCGGGAATTTAAATTTCATATATATGCAACAACTTAGCAAGTAGAGAATGGTTGATGGTCTACTCGACATCCACTTCTTCAAAGGAATTTGGGAGGGATGTGTTCTTAGAAAACACCCTCAAGAGAAATTCGACAAAGGAAAGACTCAGAAGGATTCCTTTCCTTTAGATATGATCCATAGTGACCTCATGGGCCCTTTTCCAAATCCATCAATTAGTAAAGCAAGGTACGTGCTCATTTTTATTCATGATTTCTCATGCTTCACATGGATTTTCTTTCTCAGGCAAAAATCAAAGGTCTTTCAACACCTCAAAGATTTCAAAGCCCTTGTTGAGACGCAATCAAGAAATAAAATCAAAGTCCTCTGAATAGAAAATGGGGGAGAGTATGTCAACGATAAGATAAATAATTTGTTTCATGAGGCAGGGATTCATCTGTAGCACACGAGTCCCTATACTTCGCAACAAAACAGAGTTGTTGAGTGGAAAAATAGATCTCTAAAAGAGATGGCATCTTGCATGCTACATGCAAAGTCACTTCCACAGAGATTATGGGCTGAAGCACTTAATTGTGAAACCTACATCCAAAACATATCTCCCCATAGATTTGTCAAGGATAAGACCCCCTACGAGGCTTGGAGCGGACTCAAACCAGAAGTGACCCACTTTCATATTTTCCGTTCACGTGCATGGGCCAAGATTCCCTCTGAGAAGAGGAAGGCACTTGATCCATAGAGCACATAGTGTATATTTGTTGGATACCCTGATGGTGTGAACAGATATAGACTCATTCATATTTCCTCGAACCAGATCATCATTAAGTGTAGTGTCCAATTCAAGGAAAGTGTCTCACATGTACTTCAACAGCCGCATGTAGACACATTTGTTCTTCCACCTGTTAGAGATGATGAGCATGCACATGCCGACTCTTCTTCAGATGAGAGTTATGATTCATAGGATTTAGATGATCCAGATACAAATTTAGTATAGTTAGATATAGAGTCAGTGCATCCAGATGCAGATGCAAAGCCAAAGCAGAGGCCTAAGTGGGCCAAGACTACTCTTCAGGATGTAGGGGATCTTGTTGGCGATCCAACTGATACTAGGAGGATTCGATATTATTTTGAGGATCCTCCTCTTTCACTCATTGCCATTGAACTGATGCCACCTAGGAATATTTTCTTAGTTCAGTATTTATATCCACAGTCTTATGGTGAGGCTGTTGGAAATCCATTTTGGGAATATTACATGCAAGAGGAGTACAACTCCATCCTCGAGAACCATACTTGGGATCTAGTTCCTTTTCGTTGAGGACGGAAACTTTTCAGGTGCAGATGGGTCTACAGGACCAAGAGCACAGTGTATGGACATGTTAGTAGATACAAATCTAGGCTAGTTGCCAAAGGCTTTCAACAGGTGCATGGCATTGACTATGATGAGAACTCCGCTCTAGTAGTGAATATGGATTCCATACGTTTGGCACTTTCCATTGTGGCAGCCAATGGATGGGAAGTCCTTCAAATGGACGTGAAGAATGCATTTATTCATGAAGATCTCTTTTAGGAGATCTATATGGATCAGCCCTAGGGATTTATGTAGGATTCATATTTGGTCTGTTGGCTAAATAAGTCTCTTTATGGCCTCAAGCAGGCTTCGATAGCATGGTATTCCAAGATGGAATCCTACCTGATGTCATAGAACTTTGTACGTTGTAATTCATACCCAAATGTTTACATGCTCCGAACGGTTGATTCACTTCTACTCCTAGTTATGTATGTTGATGATTTGTTGATCGTTGGTTGCTCGACTTTAGCGATTACTGCAGTCAAGAGGATTTTGCATGACAGGTTCTTGATGATGGACATGGGTCCACTGCATTTCTTCCTTGGACTCGAGATCGGTCAAGATACATCAAACATCAAACTGTCTCGGGCCAATTATGCACGAGATATCCTTGAGAGATTTCACATGACAGACTGCAAGTCTTCCCCAACTCCTTTCCTATCAAGAGTTATACTTGAGGATGGTGGGGACACTCCACTGGTTGAAAACACACTGTACAGAAAACTAGTGGGGATCTTGTTGTATCTCACACACTCCAAACCAGATCTCTCCTATGATGTTGGAGCAGTCTCCGAGTTTTTAGAAAAATAGGATCGTGGAGCAATAAAATAAAACAAATGTGGAAATAAAACATAGAAGATACACAATATAATAGAGACACAGATATATGCGGTTCACCCAGTGTGGGCTATGTCCACCAAATGAATTTGCAGGTCCTTCCTTTTATTATCTAACAAATGAATGGATACAACCTACAACACACCCACTGTAACTTCCTCTTCTTTCTCTCACAGTATCATCTCTCATAATACAATATTCACAATGATACATAGTCGCAATACATTTCCCTCATAAAAGAGGGTTTCCTTCTAGGGAAAAAAACCCTAACATAACTTCTACATCAGATCTGCGACCTTATAATGAACGGTCCATATTTACTATGAAATTACAATATACATTTACAAGGAAATTTTTCCTTTGGGGGAATAGCCCCCGAACCCCCGTCGGGGGCCTGCTTTCCCCCGAACCCCGCAGGGGGGGAAATCCCCCCCTACAACTCCCCCCGTGGAGGGGTTTACATTCTTCTGATGTGTAAAGTCTTCATGGGGTCTAAACACGGCTGAAAACAAAGACCTTTGAATCAGGAAGATAATTAAGCTCCATCTAACATGGGTTCATATAGGAGTCGCATGAGCTACATTGGAAGGTTTCAAATCATATCCTTCGATACATACACGACACCATCACCTTTGGGATTCATTATTCATCAGACTCTACATTGGACCTCATCAATTTCATTAATTATGACTAGGCTGGCGATAGCATTGATCGCAAGTCCACATCTGGTTACTCACTTAGTCTTGGTTCCAGGCCTATATGTTGGTCAAGAAAGAAGCAGGTTGTTATTGCTCAATCTTCGACCGAGGCAAAGTATATAGGGGTAGTTAACATAACCATTCATGCTATGTGGCTACAACATTTTCTCACTGAGTTAGGAATTCAGTTTCATTAGTTGATTGTCATCTAGTGTGACAACCAAAGCACTCTGAATTTTTATAGAGATCAAGTTTAGAGGTAGCAGACGAAGCACATCGAGATCCAAATGCACTACATCCAAGACTTAGTAAATGAGGGGATGATCGACCTGCAGTTTTTTCCTTCAGCATAACACACTGCAGACATATTCACCAAGACCTTCACTGAGAAGAAGTTCCATTCTCTGTGCAGTCGTCTTGGAGTGAAGGACACAGTTTCCTAGCAACTGTCNGGGGGGGGGGGGGTTCCCATGAGGTTTTCCCTCTTTCCTCATTTATTTCAGTGTATCTTTTGTATTTGGGTATCTAACATGGCCTCGTTGACGGGACCCATTCTTTATTTTCACCATAGTGATGTTCAGGGGGGTTGTTGGAATACTTCACACACACCTAGGATTTATTTTTCCTAAGGTTTTCCCTATGTTTATTAGTCATTATCAGTCTCCTAAATTTTAGGGAGAATATTCCTCTAAGAGAATGTTCACTTCGGTTTTCACTTCAGTTTGATCAGTTGAGAGGAGTCTAGATGCTACATTAGGATTATCACCATGCAACATTTGGGATCATCACCAACTAATGTGCATTTTCCTTGGGATCATCACCAGACTAACGTATTACGCATGATTCCCTAATCTCCTCCTCACTTCACTATGTTTAAATCAATCAACTAAATACTGATAGACTAGTTAACTCAAACTAGGTGGTAGTTCACTCCCGTAACTTCCTGAGAGACTAGACTAGGTGGCAGTTTACTACCGTAACTGTTGGTGTGTGTCTAGATCACACTAGACCACCACTATGGTGCAATTGGATTCTCCTCTAGTGCGCATTATTTGAGTTATACATAGTATATCATTTTTAAATTATCATTCATTCATTTGGTTAATGAGAATTCTTCCATTCTTTCTCTCATGCTTCTCTTTTCTCATATTTTCTCTACAACTATGTATGTTAATTCCCAGCTAGATCTATTATGTGCAGGTTCAACACATTTAAACAGATAATATCCAACTATGACTCAATCCCTATCCACAAGAGGGAGTGATTTTCACCTTTACCATCCAATAGAGATGCACCAGAGCTAGGTTCCATTCTGAATAAAAGTGTTAGCCATGAGATACAATGCCCCTGGAATTGACAAGTCTATCTTCGTGTAGCATCAGTATAGATATACAATTGGAAGATATGGATCAAAATCCAGGATTTTTGAACTCGTGATTGAAGGAAACCCTATGATGTTGCAATATGGATTCAATAGAACCTTGATAATAAAAGGAGTGGTTCCCCTTCAAGAAGGAATTTGAGTGTAGAGATTGTTCTTGATGTATCCATATCCAAAATGAAAACAATGCAAGATATTGGAGGATGTGATATCTTGTACATAGGTTGGATCATTTATATCAATGGCCACTTAGTGTTTATGGTGGAGGAAATCAAAATATATAAGAGGATGACATCCCAATGGCTTGGGTGGTATAAAAACCCTAACCCTAATTTCCATGGTATGAGAGTTATAGCATTACGTATACATACCTTCTACCTCACACCAATAGTTGATCAAACCTCCTCCAAGTTTTCATCCAACCAATCATATTCTTCTTTGTGTTGAAAAATCTGGAGAGCTCAATCATATGGGACTCTATCTATGATGGAACCAACTCTTCTAGTGCAAAAATAATGGCAACTAAATACAACATTGAATATATTTTTGAGCAGAAGTTCTATTACATAGTGGACGATGGAGTTCTGATGATGCAATTGAAGCATAGGGATCAACTATCATCCAAAGATATTTCATTATAGTAAGTTCCATATGTTGAAAATCTGTGAGAGGTGTTTATAGCCTTAATTTCCACCCTACATGCCAGAAAGGAGTTCACAAGAAGATGAAAACCAAAATACACATTTTTTTAAGATTTTGGCCCTTTTTATAGGTCATCGCAGGTCTCATAGGAAAAAACATGCGATGATCATCACACATCAGATATGGTGAAGCAAGTGATGATCTATCAAACCTTCTATATTCATGGAGTTGTGAAGATATAGGCGAGGAATGAGTTGTATCTTTGTGGCATGAGCCTAAGAACTCACAGCATTCGATTCTTTAGTGGTCTCTAGAATATCTATAGGCTCTCACAAGCCTCTTCCAAGGATCTATATAACAAACGCAAGTCTTTTGAAAAAGGAGGAGGAATCATTGGTAGTGTTATGTTGTCCATTTGGAGAGGATATTTTCCTATTCACAACAACCAGAAATTAGAGTTCTTAGCCAGATCAAGAAGCTGAGGAGAAGAAAGGATCCAAAGGAGAATTGCATCATCATCAAAGGTATGTAATATTGATGTAATTTATTTATGATTATCAATATATCATTGGTTTCCCCCCAAATTTTTTATGTTTTATTCATGAATGGCTTGGATCTGATATTATGAGTGATAGATCAAGTTAGATCTGAGTTAGATTAGTGATTTCTAACACTAGGAGAAGAAGTAGATTGGTGTTGTTTGTTGTGTGTGTGCAGGAAGCAAGTTGTAGGAGCTGGAGATGCATTTCAGGAGTTGGAATAACTAGGATACACAAGGATAGCCTTCAAATATAAGGTATGTTAATCTATCTTCTCATGGTATAATAGAAATTGCTTATCTTAGATCCAGGAAGACCAAATAAGTATAGCTCTTTCTGTCTAGGATCAATATGTAGATCCTACGAAGATATTTCCATATATCCTATGAGATCCATGTGATATTTTATCCCATAACATAACTAGCGACCATACTGGGGAAGAATATTCTCTAGTTTGGGTCTCTTTGCTAATCCATCCTCTCCTTGTTTATGATTTGTGTTTTTTTCTTCCATAGACTCCTCCAAAGTTTAGATATATGAAATCTGATAGATCTGACATAGGTATGAAAAGTCTGGAACATATCCTTACTTTTCTAAAAAATATTTTTTTTTGTATCATTGCGGGTTGTAGTATAGGGGTCATGTGATGATCATTGTTGGTTGACTAGCCTGCATCATGTGACGATATATGTAAACTACAAAATTGCAGAGATACCCAGGCCCTTGATATTAGATTATTTATTTTCATCCATAAGGTCTTTTATTGGTCTATTATGTTAATGATATTACCTCTGCTTGAGTCCTTTTTTCACATGATCTACCTTCAAGTTGGGTGTGGAGTGTATTGGTGTGGCTTGTTTTCATTTCTTGGATAGGTTCATTTTCTGTCTGAGAGATCCAATGAAGTTGGGCAGTGAACCCAACAGATCTAAACAAATCTGGTAGTGTTTTATATTTGTTGCATTGGTTTTTCCTTTTGTAATTGTTATTCATTACTAGATCTATCCTCCTAGGTGAGTTTTGGGTGTGATATTGGTAGAGACATTGGAGTGGGATGATATGGCATCACTTCCAACTTCCTATAGTCCTTTTCTTGTTGTTTTTTGTTTTTCATTTGCATTTAGATTCTTGATTAGTCTAAGAAACGTTTTGCATTATATTTGGAAAAAGAAAAAGAAAAAGAAAATTTATTTGCATGCTTATGTGCTTTTGAAGCATTAGAATCATAGTGCATTGTGAGAGTGTTTGGCTTCCATTTTGGAAAATATTGGGTATGAAATTGTCTATAAGGTTGCTTGGTGTGTGAGGTTTTGTTTCTCAAGTTTGCAAAGAAAAGGAAAAAGTCTCTCTCCCTCCGATAGCTAGAGTTCATTGAAGTGAACGAATTTCATTTTCATTTTTTCATTTTCTTGCTTGGGTCAAGAGTCATAACATCACCAAATTTTTCTGCATCTCCCTTTGACTTAAACAACAACTATTAAAAAGTATTGTGTAATTTAAAATTCATTAAACATTTTTCTTTTCTAGTAAACCAATGTTAGATAGACTTAGGGCCTTGGAATATGATTGGAGAGTGAACTCTCCAAGGCCACGAAAATGTAACTTAGGAGGCATTAAAGAGTGATAAATCCACTCTTGCAACCAGTGTGTTGAGAAGCTCCTCTAACACAAGAGTCAAGCACGAGGTCACATCAGGGTAAGTAGGTGGATTACCCCTCTCTTCTTGTTTTGGTGTTTGCGATATCGATTCAATTGCTATGTATATGTGGATTTTGTTGGTGTAACACCTTTGTATATTCGGGCTTAGTTACCCTACACTTATGTGCAATCGAAACTAAAACTCTTTACCTGGTCATCAATTGTGAGGTGGTGGCCTTAGTGAATTTTCCTAGGTAGCCATAGAGGTGACTACAGGTGGGACGTCCCTGTAGTACCTGGGGCAGATGTTCGTTAATGGTCTGAAATCCCTCAGAGGGTGTCTGCCTTAATAAAGGATGCTTGGACTAGTTAGGGTTGTTTCACGTAAATCATCGTAATTGTTCCTCATACCTCCACTAGCCAATCTTATGGAAACTTCATATCCCCAGAGGGTTGGTTTTTGGAAGGCCCCTGAGCCATTGGTTTACTTGTTGTTACCTTATATTTAGTGGGGGTATGCTCTTTGATTCAAAGTCTAGATCAGCCTTAGGTTGAATTGTGTTTTGGTTTGCACATAATATTTTCACTGTGGTTTAATTACCACATCGATCCCATTGGTTATGAGGAATAGAACCCATCACAGAGGAACAACCACCTCTTAAGTGGTGTGAAGTAGGTGACCAATAATCTCAAGGGTATTATCTTTGGTTTGACGAGACTAGTTTGATCTAAGTGGAAGTGGTAGATGAACGTCCTCCACCAAATTTTAACCCTCCTTTGACTAATCCAGACGCACCCATACTTATCCAAGTAAGGGATATATTTAGTGATTCTTTTGCTTTGTTTAGCACCCTTACCATCATGTCAATATTGAATGTTTCATCATGTATAGTTGAGCCATCGAGCCCATCCTCAAGTGGGATTAAGGGAATCCCAGCGAAGTCCACATTACCTTCCCTTAGCACCTTTGGACCTACATTGTTCATATCCTTTTCTATAGGTCGCTCAATTTGGGAGACATCAGTCATGTCATATTTTCCATCTATTATTTTACCTAGTTTTTCTACACCCATCCCATCTATTATGATGCCCACCTTTGGATCTTCTTTCGATGGGGGTCAAGCCTTGGTTTCAACATGGGGGGTGAAATTCCTTCCACCTCCACCATTCCTATGAGCAACTTGGTATCGCCAAGCACTAGTTTACCTTTCAAATGGAACATTCCTAGTGGTTTTGGGATTGTCCCTAGTCAGGATGGGGGAAATAATGTCTCTGGGGGTTTTAAATTCCAATGGGTTAGCACACCTTTCCTTGGGGGCACATCCCTTAAGGAAAACTTTCCACAATGGGGAGGCTTTCCCTTTGTTAATACCTTAGGTTCTAGGGGTTTCTTCCCTGGGCCTAGCTTTGGGAATGTTTTTCCTGGAGGGTCTACACCTAACCCTAGGGAAAATTCCCTCAGGGGGATTTTTGGTCTTGGGAGTATCCATGCTCCCATAAGTGCCACCATCCCTGGGGAAATCACTCTTTAGGAACACCTCCGCCCTCCAGTAACAAAAACATAGTGGGATCGCAAGGTTCATCAGGGACAACAAAGACATGTCTCCCTCTCAATATTCATTTATTTTGTTTCCTTTCCTAGAAACATTAGACTTACCTGATTTTTCACAGTTAATGAATTAACCTACTTCCCACGACCCTTGATGTCCAGTAATTCTTGCGAAGCTACCTTTAGACATCTTGAAATTCGATGGAAATTTGGGAGAAGACCCCTCCACACACATCATGGTGTATTAGTTATGGTGCTCATCCAATTCCTTAATGGATGATCGTGGTTGGTGGTGTCTTTTCTAGAGATCCTTGACCAGAGCTACCGCAAAATGGTACATGGATTTAAAAGGTAGTTCCTTCAAAATATTCAATGACCTGGCAATGGAATTCTTAACACATTACCAATTTCCTATATAGTTTGATATAGGAATAGAGCTCTTAACTTCAATGAGTTTAAATAATGCCACTCACATTTTCGATCATATACATGAGTGGATATGGAGACGTAGGATGATTAAGACCCAAATTTTGGACAAACTCCTAATGGAGTGGTTCACAAAGTTCCTCCTACCACCCATTTCCTAAGACGTAGCTATGGTCGGGGTGGCCACCGAGGAGCAAGCCATTCTATGTGCCCAACACTTAGATTTGATTTACTTGTTGTCAGGTACACTTTATGACATCATCCCAAATGCTCCTAGGCCATATATAGATCCAAGGAATCCAACCCCAGGACCCCATGTCGATGGTCTAGTTGGTTTTGTATCCCATGTCTCTGTAAACCAATTATTTGACCAAATGGGCCAGATGTCTATTAAGTCATCTTTTGGTACTAGTGTTCAAACAATCGTAGTCCCTACGCAGACCTCCAAGGTGAATTTGGTGCATTCCACACAACCGAAGAATCATCAACAACCTGGAGGAAAGAAGAAAAATAATTCCAACACTGAGAAAGGGACTACTCCCACCCAAAACACCCAAGTGGGGGGACATAAAGAAAAAAAGAAGATCTGGCTTCCCTACATGATTTGTGGGGAGGACCACCCTACTCATCTGTGTCCCTAGAAGGATGAGATTCATCACTTTTTAGCACAACAAAAGGCCCCCCAACAACTCATTGTCTTAATTCATCCTTTCCCTCCTTAACCTCAATATATGGTTGCAACAAATCCTGCCCCCTGCAAGGGGGAATGGAAAGTACCCCTCATCATGAGAGGTCTTCCTCAAATGTTTTCATTTTATGTGTGACCAAACACTTAATATACATACTCGGGCCAAAAACTATGACATTTCCAAGCCTTCCCATGCTACACTAGAAGTAACATCTTCTTCCCAACCTGGTGGTCGTCTTTAGATTGAGAATCCATCCTTTGACACACTTATTATCCCCCTGGAAGGGAATTATTCAACACAGGATGCATAATCCAAACACATGGGCCACCCACAACTACAGTATTGTGGAAGACTTGGCCCAGGCACCTTGTGCCATGTCTACTCTCAAATTTCTCCAAATCTTCCAAACGCAACGAAAAGCCTTATTTCCAGCCATAAGTGGGGTTGATCCCTTGAATTCATGTTTGATAACCTTTGATTCTACTAAGGTTACTCATAGGCTCTCCCATCAGGTCACCTTTCATATTACAGTGCGATCGATGGGGAAAAACATTTATCGAACGATGGTGGATGAAGAAGCCTCGACTTGTATAATGTCCATTTCTTGTTGGAAGGCAGTCGACTTTGCTAATCTTGACACATCTACAACACTGTGGAAAGAGGTCGATGGACACATGTTCCATCCTCGTGGAATCATCACCAACTTACTCATCAATTTAGGTGGTAATACTATCTATGTTTCCATGGAGGTCATTGACACACCTCTTGAGTACAATTTGCTACTCAAGCGTACTTGGTTCTAGGAGATTATTGTAGTTGTATCATCGGTATTTAAGGTCTTATTATTCCCTCATCAAAGGAAAATAGTGACAATCTATCAATTTGTGTTCTGCACCCCAGACCTTGTATCCAATGCGGGGTCAAACGTACCATTTTTTGGTGATACTCAGTTGTATTTCATGAACGTTGGTGTGGGTATGTTCAAATATCCTTCCCTAGTGGGAATTTGTCCCCTTCCCCCACCATATCCTACTATAAATATCACTCCATTCAATATGATCCTGGCATTTACTATTAAATCCGTTGGGTCTTTCGATCCTTCGATGGTACCTCACCCCGAGGATGGTGTATCTTATGGAGCTTCCCTACTTCCCACCACAGTTGATATTGTCGATCCGGAAATCCCATCATCATTAGCTGATACTGGTCAACACCTCAACCCTCATATGGAGTGTTATCAACCTACTCTGCCTGTACGGGTTGTTGACTCTCTAAGTTCACATGACTCCCTTGATTTTGAGTTGCCTTCAGAACAGGCCATATTGGAAGTCATGGCTTCCATAGACAAGCCCAAAGAAGATGAGCATAATTAAGAATCCATCCTCCCTGATTTGAAACCGATAAGAGTTAGCATGATGCATTGTGACCTAAAATTAGAAGCATTTGCTTGGGAATCTAGTAGACCTCCTAGTCTCGACCATTTTCTGCCTTGGTTATCTTTTTCATAACTTTCCACCGAATTCTCTACTTCCCATTTCACTAAAGATTTGTGTTTTGTACCTCCTTCATGACTTGATGGGTCCCATCAAGGAGCTATTATAGCTCATGAAACCACTCATAATGAGTATCTCTGGTCACAAAGATTCATTCCTCTATGGCATGGCCCCATCATGGTAATCCATATGATGTCAACATCGGCTCATGAGTTCATCGATTATGAAAAATATCATTGGCTTGAGCCTTGCAACAGGCTCTAATTTGCATAAACCAACAATATGCATAATACCTTGTATATAGGTGGGTAGTGTGAGTGTTGTTTTTTTCATATATCATATCCAAAAAATCCAAAAATAGTTTCTTTTTTGAAATTTCACTATGCATTTTTACCCTAAAAATATAGATTACATGTGTTTACAAGATTAGAGGGACTTTTTTATGAAGATGGTCACTTCCACTAAACTTGAGGTACATGTTTTCCAAAACAACATATAGGGATAGGTTTTTCTTTTCATTTCTTGTCTTGCATTATTAACCGTCCATTATGTTTTTCCACTTTGCTTTAGGATTGATCATGTTAGGTTGTGACATTAGTCATTTTATTTTCATGTCATAACCTATTCAGTAGTGCCTACCCTTCCTAGGCACCCTAGTTAGCACTTGGATTTCCATTCAGTGCCCATGCTAAATTTTCCCATAGGCCCAGGACCCCTCCTTTAGCTCCACCATGACTTGATTATTGAGCCTCATTCTTCTCTCTTCATCTATATTATGGCCACATCCCATGGGGGTTCCTGCAAAAATTATTTTTGATTAATGGTCACCTATGCATTTTTTTTCTTGTGTCATGCCTCATGTCGTTGTGTTGTTTTTTTCTCATATCCCACTTACCACTATTGCAGTAGCCCTTGACCACCCACCTTTTGCATTATTAGGCCTCCATTTTTCATCCACCTACCCATGGAAAGAACAACTGCTAAGAGTGGATCTCACTTTCCTGTACCATTTTCATTCATCTTGCTTAGGTCGGTTCCATGTGCTTGGAACATAGGAGCATGTTGTTAAGCCACCTATTCTCTCCAACCAAGTATACTTTATCTCTTTTTTAGACTCATAAAAGAACACAGAAAAAACATTATCGAGTACACTTTTATCTCTTGTTTGGACTCATAAAATGACATGAAAAAAGTGCATGTCAAGCATACTTTTTTCCTTCTTTCGTGATCATTAAACCATGAAGAAGGTTAAAAAAAAAAAAAGAGGGGGCGTTTTCACCATTGGTCTATTTTCAAAATGGAAGCATCAATTGAGTCACCCTTGAACATGGCACATGTTTGAGTCCTCATCATACAATTGGGCTTTATCTTTCCTAGGAGCCATCCCAATAATATGAGTCAAAGATACTCCTCCAGTTGGTTACTCTTCTAGACATTATGGAGAGTGCTTGAATGCCTCCTGCGTTGTTGCACTATATTCATCCAACTCTTGTGTCTCACTTCCAAGTCACCATTGTTTCATGTTATATGTTCAAGGGAAGTTTAATCTGGAGTTGAACATCTATTGTTTTGTTGAATTTCTTAATCGCTCATCCCTGTGTAAGTTGTACTTGGTGATACTATCTCTTCATATCATATCTCAGTGTATGTTTCATGTCGATTGATGGGGGATACATTAAGTACCTCCTTCAACGGATCTATTCCTATTGAATTAAACACATTATCTAGGAGAGGGATCTAGAAACTAGCTAGTACCTTAGATATTGCAGTCCTCAATGGTAGGCTTCCTCATGATCAACAATGAGATTACATCATTGACTCTTGATCGATTGATTCTATGAGTGTTTGACATCAAATCATCTATTCACACTCGCTAGTTTGTACTAGGTACCTTGGGGTCCATATTCATAATCGATGGGTTTGATCGCGTATGCTAACGGTATACATCAATGATCGGTAATCAGACGATTTCCACCATGATCGACATTATCTCATCTATTTACATCCCATAGATTCGTACCATTGAGGTTTGGGATGACGACCTTGGGTTTGGGAACACATCGTTCATTTACAACATCCCCTCCCAAGTTGTGATGGAGTATATCACTTGTATATGAGTACTTTGTAGACTTCAGGAGCACTCTCCTTAATGCTCATTATCTTCCTGATATATATATTTTSTGGCATAGATCCACATTATATTTAATGGTGGTTATGATTGTGCTCATGACGTAGATCCACATTGTATTGTCTCATGGATACGGTCTTAACATTGATGACATGGATCCATCATGTATTATTTAATGGCCATGGTCTAGCATTTCATATCATGGATCCACAATGTATTGTTTGGCGTCCATGCTCATTTAGAGTTTGAGTATGTCTACCTAGGGGATGGTCTATATGTTCTCTCATCCTTGGTGTTTCATTGCAGGACTTCTTTTACTTCTGAACCTACTTTGTTGTATCCTCACGCTTCCTCAAATGGACACTACTTTATTGTAATGTGTTTCGGACATCCATTCCTTTMATGACCTCACACATTAGGAGGAATATGTTATAGCCTTAATTTCCACCCTACCAKCCAAAAAAGAGTTCACAAGAAGATGAAAACCAAAATACATATTTTTCTTGAGATTTGGGCCCTTTTTGGAGGTCATCGCAAGTCTCATAGGAGACAACATGCGATGATCATTACACATAAGCTATGGTGCAACAAGTGATGATCTGGCGAACCTTATAGATTTGTGGAGTTACTGCAAAGAGATAGGAAAGGGATGAGTTGTATCTTCATGGCATGAGCCTGGGAACTCAACATTCAAGTCTCTAGTGGTCTCTAGAAGATCTAGAATCTCTCCAAGGCCTCTTCCAAGGATTTATATAACAAAGGAAATTCTTGAGCAAAGGAAGAAGGAATCATTGGTAGTGTTATGTTGTCCATTTGTAGAGGAGATTTTCCTATTCACAACAGGTAGAAATCAGAGTGCCTAGCCTGATCAAGAAGCTAAGGAGAAGCAAGGAGCAAGGAGCTAAAGGAGAATTGCATCATCATCAAAGGTATGTAATATTTATGTAATTTCTTTATGATTATGATCATTGGTTTTCCCCCAAATTGTTTATGTTTGATTTATAAATGGTTTGTATATAATCTTATTATTGATAGATCAAGTTAGATCTGAGTTAGATTAGTGATTTCTAACACTAGGAGAAGAAGGAGATTAGTGTTTTTTTTTGCTTGTGTGCGGGAAGTAGGTTGCAGGAGTTGGAGCTGCATTTTAGGAGCTACAACAACCAGGATACATAAGGATATCTTTCAAATATAAGGTATGCTAATATATCCTCTCTTGGTATAATAGAAATTGTTTGTATTAGATCCAAGAAAACCAAAAAAATATAAATCTATCCTACAGAGATCGTGTCATCTATCTTGTGAGATCCCTGTGAGATTTTATCCCATAATATATGTCAAAGATTTACTTTCTCCATATCACTGTGATTGGAAAACACCACACTCACACCAATTTCATTATCAAATATTTCCAACTCTTGGCTCCCTAGAAAATGAGAACTAAATGGTAGATCTGAAAATAGGGTTCTCTCTGAAATGATTCACTTTGGATTACTACTCATATGCTTCCTTTCCAACAAATGCCATTGTTTCTTTATATCTTTATCGATGGTTATATCAATGACATCCTGACCTCTGACCAGAAGCTAGGAATAACCTTCGAATCTATTTTGAGACGTACCTCTTCAAAGTCCCCACATTGTGGAAACACTTACAATATCCGAAGTTATAAAAAAGTAAATGATGGATGCAAGGTTAATGGTATTCTTGGATTTGCAATTTCTTGCAGTTTACCACTTGAACAAAATACTAGTTAGGAGGTTTTTTCTTATTTATGCCATGAGAACATTAGAAGAAAGAAGTAATTAACTTATTTATACCATGTTGGCCATTGTGGACAACATGTCTTTGAAACATCGATGACACATGTTGAAAACATGTGGTCCTCACAATCAATAAAAAACATAAAGAGAACCATGTGAGCCCCTAAAAAGAACTTTCTTCGAATCTCATAATAGAAAACATCTAAATAAAAAATGCTTCTATCTTTTCTATTATCTAAAATTTAGGTTTGGTTTGGAGTGATTTTTTCTTTTATATACATGATCTATGTTTAATGATCTTAGTCTTTTTGGAAAAGAAATAAACCTAAAGCATGTTGACTAACAAGAGAAAATGTTTTCAAAAATAATGCAAAAATAAGCCTAACTGTGGTTTTCCAACTATGTCTACATCATACGATTTCTACACTTACTGTTTTGAATGAATGTTATTGTTCTTACTTGTTTTTAGAATTTTTATTAGATAAATATGGGAACTTTTTTAATATTATAATTGGAAAAAATTTACATCCAATCTTGGTGGTGAGTTCCAAAGGAAGATTCTCAACCTATAACCCTTGCCTTATCTTGATAAGTTACAGGTTTATGCTTTTTAAAAAAATAAAACGTGAACTATTTGCATACTACCAGGCCTTTGGCCTTTAAACTTAAAAATAAAATGGGGTAACCGAGTCTACTATAAACAATTTTGTGGCCTCTAAAATAAAAAAGTGTTATGTGAGAAGAACATGACCTATGGCCTATAGGGTAATTACAACAAAACATGAAGAAGAAAGGTCTATAAGTGAGACTAGACATTGAAGGGAAAACACCAATTGGTAGAGGTTTTTGTAGAAACATTTCCCCTTGTAATTTTTTTAGCAAAGGTTTCTAGCGAAGGTGGGTGACTAAAGGTTTTAATGGATTATTTTTTATCCGTCAATGTGCTTAGACCATATATATGCATCATTGTATTTTAATATTACATGCATTAGTGTGAACAACTCCACAAGCACTGGTGCAGGTCAAAATATAGTATAACAGATATCCATCATTTTTTCAAAAACCTTTGTAGTGTTCCTAACCTATTGAACCACCAATATTTCATACTCATACCATGTGCATTGAATTAGGTTAAAATATTTTACAAAAAACATTGATAGTTTACAATATTTTTTAAAAATGGATCATTTTAAAAAACTCTCTTTGGTGCATTTTATAGACATAGGCACACTAGTGTGTAACCCTTCCACGCACATTGAGGTATGTTAAAATATTTTTAAAAATATCGACCATTTTTTCAAAAAAATTCATGCTAGTGTGTTGTATATATATCATTCACACCCGGTGAAGATAATTAAATTGGAAGAGCGATGGAGGATGAAAATGACGGTGACTTAGGGTTTCAAGGGTTTCATTAGAAGGGTAGGAAGTGTTTTATCATGTCAATTGGTTCTCTCAAGCTCTCTTTCCATGTAGAATGGGTAGTGGAGGGAGCCATGGCATTGGCCCATAGAGATTTAACTAGGTATTTTTCTAGGCCAAATCCACACATTTCAAAAATGGTTCCAATGATTGGAGTTGTTAGCACATATGTTTGTAAAAGAGTGTTTTCCCTTAGGAATTACCCCTTGGCAAAAAAATGAAGGAAATCGAGCTAAAAACCCACAAATGTGTTATATCCAAATTTGGGAGGAGTGATTTGACCTCTAGGCACGTTGTGCTAAGGGATGCGCAGATGTAGGTGGTTGAGCATAGTGCACTCAGATCTACGTCCCACAGTCCATATCCCCCCCCCCCGATCTTTTGTCTTTAACGAGGGGGGTCCGAGTTGGTGGTTTTCTGGCATGGTCCCCCCACTAACGTGTCTCTTTCTCGTCAACTCAGACCCCCCCCCGATCTTCTGTCTTTAATGAGGGGGGTCTGAGTTGGTGGTTTTCTGGCGTGGGCCCCCCACTAACATGTCGCTTTCTCATCAACTCGGACCC
>ML777754.1:965743-994816 GCA_009831015.1 Picea engelmannii | reverse complement strand
CACTTACCGCTATCCCATACCACACGTGCTCCCACCGCCACCTATCCCCCACTCACATCACTCGCGCCCTTGTCCCCTTCCCACTGTCACATCTCCACTCTCACCTCCCAACATGTGTCTTTCATTTCCCCTCCGTGTCAGATCTGTCATGTCATCGTGTCCTCCCTGACCACTCACACCCCTCCTCCTCCACATCCTCTTCCCATGCCACATCACCCTCACTCCTTTACACCTCAGCTCCAGCGTGATTGGCTCCCATGCTTTCCCAGTCACTGTTCTATTGTTGCATCCTTCCACATGGTCGCCTTGCATGCCTAGAAGTTTTTTGGTCTGCACTAGTCACCTCGAGTGTCCCCCATTGTTAGTATCTAGAAAGGATCCCAGTGGCACAACTTTAGAGTGCGACCAACACGTTTCCCAGGTGTAGGAGTTGACTCAGGCCCAGCCTAATCCCGATATAGGTGGTTAATGAAGTAGGAGGAGGTGTTTGAAACATCATCTCCTCTCATAAATGGAAAGCCAAGGACTAGAAAGCTTGAGAATGCGTCTGACAAAGAAATGCATGTGCAGTCTGACAGAGAAGGTCCAGACAAAAGAAGCTCGTGTCTGACAGAAGGTTGCATGCACAGTCTGCATGGCAGTTTCATATGTAAATCCTTAAGCGCATGACTCGATCACTCCTCTAGTATTGGTAGTCGTGTTTGAGTATAAAGATGTAATTTTGATATTTTGTTATGGTCGATGGTTGAGCCAGGCTCTCGTATTGTAAAACTTTTGATGAAGATTATGGTTCTCTGGTTATGTATTTTGATATGAGACTTCTTGTTTAATGAAATTCAGCTTCTTTTTCATCTTATTTGCCTCTGATACTGAAGTGTCCATGATTGAAGGATTCACATGGATTGTTATAGCTGTATTGTGATGTATGATTGATTGCAGTCTTGTTCTAACGTTCTTCAGTTCCTGAAACTTTGAATCCAAGAGGACCTTGTTTTTTGAGTTTTTCCTCCTTAGGTTGCTGGAAGACTTGATGTCCATAGCAGACCTCTACATTCTCCTCACCAGTTCTTCCTCCTACTCACCCTTACTGCCACTTACTAACTGAAGTTAATCAAGACCTCACATGTGTATGCGTGCTGGTCCAGTTTTCTGAGTTAAAACAATATTATATTGAATCTGTTCCCATTTGACCTCCTTTAAATTATTTACTGTGACATATAAACTGATGGGTATTGGGATTACCTTCAACACAATCTGAAGGTGACTTCTAGTGCTAACATTTATGGCATCGTTGTCAGGGAACGAATTGAAGACTTTTCCCTGGGATGGAATGACAAAGAGTTTATGATTCTAAAGGTGCATCAAACATCAGAACCATTGAAGATTGCAACCTACACCTAGTGGCTCCATTGTTTTAGTTGTGGTTTTGAAAGGCAGACACATGAGGTCTACTCCATAGCTTCCTCTAGCAACACCTGAAGTTGACCCAGAGAAAATTATCTTAAGATGAAAGACCCTTCAGGAAGATACTTCAGCTATTGAACCAGGTATTTCTGATGATTTTCATCATCCTCCTATAGCAACTCCAATATATGCTTCTCATTCTCCTGTTATACCATCTGTTGGAGTTTCCTGAAGTTTAAAGTTTGGGAGTATTCATGTTGATTTCTCCTCTCCTGGTCTTGGATTGGAGGGAGAAAGCTCTGTCACTCCTATTTCCCCTGAAGTTGTATCGTGGCTTAAACCTAGGACCTCATAATATTTTCCCACCCCAGGCTTTACCACTCCTCCCCCTATTAGAGTTGTTGCATTTACAGAAGGGGAAACTGATGTTCCCTCTATCCCTGCAATCTCTTCTCCGAGCAATCAGTTGTTTCCCCTTTCTCCCAGAAACACAGCTCCGCTCTTAACTGTCCAAGCTCCTTCCCCTCCGGGTTCTCCTCCAGTTCACATCCCAATGGCGGGTGCTAATCCCCCTAGGAACATAATGGATGCCATAGTGGCTTCCAGAGACGCCCCTCTTGTCCTGCCTCAGCCTATGAATTCTCTCCCAGCTGTTGGCTACCTCAAATAGTTTTCCAAGTTCACGGTTTAGGGAAACATAACCGCAGAAGAGCACCTTGCAGCCTTTTGTAGTTATGTAGAAAACTATGTCATTGTAGATGAAGATGTATGGATGAGGATTTTTTTTCATAGACTTGATGGAGAGGCTAGGAAATGGTTTAGGACCTTGGCTCATGGATCTATTGACAGGATTGAAGCCCTAGATGATGCATTCTTAAGACATTGGGGGGATAAAAAATATTTCCTTTACTATATTACAGAGTTTGGATCACTTAAGAAAGGATAAGGGGAATCCATTTCTGACTTTTCAAAGAGGTTTAATAAAATGTATAACAAGATTCTTGTTGAGATTAAACCCACATAAACCTCAGCCAAAATTACTTATTCTAGTGCTTTCGACCTTGATTTTTTCCTCATGTTAAGAGAAAGAAGAGCCACTTCCTTGGCTCATATGCAAGATGTATCCCTGGAAGTGGAGTCCAATATATTGGCAGTTGACAAGCTTAGGAGTAAGGTTGATAGAGAAAGAAAAAAGGGAAGTTCTGAGGCTTCGACCTTTGTTTCCTCTGCTTTCCCCCCTCAAATGGATGAAGTAACCAAGTTACTAAAATCACTTTCTGCTAGAATGGAAAGGTTG
This sequence comes from Picea engelmannii, assembly GCA_009831015.1. Lineage (NCBI taxonomy): Eukaryota > Viridiplantae > Streptophyta > Pinopsida > Pinales > Pinaceae > Picea > Picea engelmannii. The sequence goes on along the minus strand of ML777754.1, from coordinate 992,115 downwards.
GAATTGGAAGGAAAAAAAAGCTACAGGAATCCCCCTAATGTTGAAAATAGGGGTAACTTCAGAAGACCAAATAACACCCCCCAAATTATCCAAAGAGATAAAAGAGGCGTAGATAGGGATGACCAGAGGATTCAGGCCCCTCTCCAAAATAACCTTGTTGCTAATGAAGAAGGAGAGGAAGAAGAGGTTGATCCTAAAATACATTGTCTTGGAGACACATCCTCATTTCCCCATTTAACTCAATCTGCATACGAGGAGTCTCTGATAGATAGCCAACTAAATGAGATGAGTAAAGGGGAAAAAACCAGCACTAATCCAAATAGATATAACCTCAGGTCCAAGAAGAAATAAGGGAAGTATGAAATCCCTGACCAGCCTACCAGAGAAGAAAAGCATGTTAAGAATATATATGACAGCATCAAGGAAAAGAAGGCACCGAGCCCCTCACCAGTGACCAAAATCCTTGTCCCAGAAGTGAAGGAGATTCCAAAGCCCCTCTCCTCTTTTAACTTTGAGAATGAAATCCAAAAATTTAGAATCCATGTACCCCTTTCAGAGTTGGTCAAGCATGAAGACTTCAAAAGGTGCCTCTCCAAAATGTTACAGCTCGAGCCTTCATCTCATTCCACTAATTCAATAAATCTTCAAGATGAAAAGAAAACAGTCATCTTAGGTCCTTTGGTAAAGATAGAGATGCTTCATCCCCTCCCTTCTATACCTCACTAAACATACATGATAAGGTGTTGCATAATTTTATGATGGACTCAAGGGAATCTCATAATCTTATGCCCAAAACTATCATGAATGAACTCAGATTGAAAATCACAAAGACTTACCATGACTTATATTCTTTTGACTCTAGGAAAGTGCAATGTCTTGTGGTCATCAAAGATCTAGCTTGAAGGTACTAGTTGATAGGAGTCATGTCCAACATATTAATGAATATGTGCACCCATTTTTCTCGAGGAATGTCACTCCAGGCCTCTTCGCAGCTTCGCACATGGTCCTTTGGGCAACTTCGACCAATGTACCTTACTTCGCAACTTACTGCTTCTGCTGAGAATCGTGTTGTCATTAAAGTTTGGTATTGTGTCCAGTCTATAATATTTCTTTTATGTGTTCCACACCATCTTGTTGGTGTAGATTTCAAGGCCTCATCCATGACCAACAGTCCCTGTTGTATTGGTACATTTGCTTCAAAGCATGATAGGAAGGATTCTAAAGGATTAAGACCATCAAATGTGGATAACTTACTGTTGTGTCGATCAAGCGAACTTCTCTGGTTAATCTAGCACATCTTCTGGTAGATACTTCATACATCTGGTTCTTCCAGTTCTCTAGTGATTCTTTTGAATATGATGAACACGCGTTGTCACTTCGCCAACTCAGATTCCCATCGGCTATAGGGTTGAATCTTGTTGTCTGGTTGTTAGTTTGTAGATATTTTCCAGTTCGTATGCATGGTCTTCTTCCTTGATGGGATTTGTATATCGCTGACCCTCATCTGGATATAAAGGTGCAATGACACTAAGGCCATCTCTTTCAAATGTCATACATATTTTCTTCAAATCAACAACAGTGGAATTTTTAAAGCCACAATCGATTCCTAACAACGCAGGGTAAGGGAAACTGTCATCAACAATTTCAATTACCTCAAAATCTACAAAGGTTCTAACTCCGTCGATGTCCACAGGGACATGCTCCAATCATCCAAATGGGCTGACAACTTGTTGATTATCCATCCTAAGTCTGATAGGGGAATAGATCAACCTCAGTTTTCCCATTAGTGCCCAAGTTTTCTTCCTCATGACATTGACCTCTGACCCTAAGTCGAGGACCACATAGTCTATATCATATTCTCCTATTTGAGCATTCAAATTTAATTATTTATTTGTCCTTCTCTTCTTACCAATTTGGTGTACTTCCCTATTCATTAAGGGGTCTCTCTCTCCTAGATCATACTACCTGATTAAGTTATGTAGCTCTTGTACAACATTTTCATCCCGAATAAACTTAATACAAGTGTATAAAAATTTGATGAGCTTACTAACCTCTTTTCCTCCTTTTGGCGAAGCCAACTAATCAAATGCCTGAGGCATTCCATATTCTCTCACTTCAAGTCATGTTTTTGATGAAGACCCTTGGTATCCCTTGGACTCATGTCTTGCCTCCTCGAATATATGTCTTTCTTTCTTCGCATCAAAATCCTGAGTCTTCTCCACAGCTTTCCTGATACCTGAGTCTTCTACGATATTTCCTTGGATCATTCTATCCTCTCCTATAGCAGCACCTCCTCGAGTAATAACAACGAATCTAGGTTCTGCTCCATGGGGTTCAGCATATATTAGTTACACTTGCAGGTTCTGCTGAGGTCCTCATCTTTCCCTAAGCTAAGCTAGCAGTATAGGGTAGTCCTCAATGACATGCTCAAAGGAGTTGCAATAACAGAAAGTGGTACAAGGGTTCTAATAGTCCATTTCTAGATGTCCTAGTTGTGTGTAGTTATAACAGATTATTTTTCCACGGCCTTGGCCCATTCCTCCTCCTCGTCCTCATCCTATGTATTCGCCGCAAGGATTGAAGTTTCCTCTTCCTGGGGAGTTATATTGCGCATTGTTTCCTTATTGATGTACTTCTCCTTGGATCTTGTATATGTCTCTTGATCTTTCATGCATGAGATCATAAGCTCTACAATCTCTATCATCATGCCCTACTGATTTACAGAATCTGCAATACAAGTTTGTAGGGGTCTGAACGTATTTCTGCATGTAGTAGCACTCACCAGGGTGATGTCGATTTCTGCATACTTCGTACCAAGGTAAGGTGACTTGCTTCAAGGGGATTGGAGCTCTAGAAGCCAAGTATTCAATGAATAGAGGGCAATGTTCCTTGTCATGACCTTCTGATCTGCATCTGACACACCAGATCTCTTCTCTTTTTTATTTTTCCTTGTCTTTCTTCATGTCTTCGACCTGTAGAGACAAACTTGTTAGCTGACTCAAGATATGACTCATACCTGAACTGGATTCTCCAATAGGGGATGATTCAAGCTTCATGGTGATCTCCAATGCTTATGTCTGCAAAGAAACCTTCTATTGCATCAAGGGAACTCTGATATGTGGTAACAGGGCAGCAATGAACCATTCCTTGTTCTGCTCATCTGGGATCTTAAAAGTCAATCTTCATGTTAGGGTCTTGAATCTCTGGTCAAACTCCCAAACAGGTTCGGCTACCTTCTACTTGATCTGCTTCAGTTCTGTAATACATTTTGACTCTAAATTAGGTTTCTTAAACTCTGCAATCATCGCATTCTTGATCTTATTCAATGGCTTAGGATGTGCATTTCCTTGGACAAGCTTCATGTACCAGCTCAACGCACGGTCTCTCAATGTAGTGCTAAACTGGTTTCTTTTAACAGCTTCATCGGTAATATTTTTAATGTTCCATATGGCCTCACACAGGAACCAGTGTTGATTAAGATCTTCAGATCCATCTCCTCTAAAGAGAGGGAGCCTCATCTCATCTGCCATGAAGTTTCCTAGGTTTCTTGTCTGAGTGGATGTTGAACTGCTAGTAATAGTGCTCTGCGGAATCTGGTGATTTTGAATGTTCTGATTACTTAGTGTTTCGCAAACAACAGGAGGATTGATATTACTTACTTCAGTAGGTTGCACAGTTCCTGAGGTTTCTGGCTCGTTTCAGTGAAGTTTTCCAGCTGCTTCTTCCTCTAGCCCCATGGGTTCTGAATGTTCTTCGTCTGTTAGATCTGCCTCTTCTCCACTGTAGAAACCCTCTTCTTCATAGTTTTTCTTAAAGAGGTTCTCAAGGTGAACCCCTCGAAATAATATTCCACTGCACGTATTTCCAGCTTCTGTGTCACAGTCGTTGTCTGAATTATTGAACATTAGCCTTTTCAAATCCACCCAATCTATTGTATCTTAAAGACATTCTTTTCAAGCAACAACATCTTGATTCTCAGCTTCAGAAAGTGCAAAATGTTTCCTCTGGGTCCTTTGAAAAAGTATCTCTTGGCTTGGCTATACGATTCTACCCTGTCAACAACAAACTCAGTGATATACCCTCCAATGGTACTATCAAACCAATGATCTACTGCTCTGGATACGGCATTATCAACTCTTTTGACCTTCTGGATCAGCACTGACGTCCAAACCACGGGAGGTCTAGATCTGATCTCGAACTGGGTATCATTTAACCTAGCCAACCACTCAAACAATTCCTGGTGGATTCCTCCAAAGAAGATCTCGTGAATGTCGATGAAGATGTATCTTTGTAGCCAATCTTCAGTACTCAACTTAGGGTTCTTGTTCTGGGCTTCAGCGAAGTCCCTCTCTTGATCTTCTATCCACATCTGAATCTCTGTCTTCAATGGGAACCACCTTGACATTCCCTCACAAAGATTTGTGTCCTGACGACATAACCATTTGTTGGCATAGGGGCAGACCCAGGGTTCATCTCCAAGAGCGTACCAACAAGCCCTAGCTATTGGCCTTTTCAGAAACACCTGCGAAGCAGATGCAGTCTCACCCGAAGTATCTATGAGGGGGTTGTAGGACAGAGATGTCTACAACTAGGGGAATATCAAGTGGATTTATTACAAGAGCAACACAACATGCATCTATCACTTATCAAGCTACATCTATCCTGCACATTTCATAGATATGATCTAATACAACAATGAAAATAAAAATATAACAATGGCTAATATCAAAGCATCAAACACACACACAACATAAGATGTACATGGTTCACCCTCTCTCTAGGGCTACGTCCATAGAACTATCTTATGATTTATTAAGATAAAGCATACAGTTCTTTTCTGCGCTCTCAGCTAGCAGATCCTCCTTCCCTTCTCTCTTTATTTCCCCTTCCTATGCACCTAGCTACAGGAATTGACCTTCGCAAATAGCTAAAGATCTTACAATATTTGAAGGCTCTCTCTCTCAGCACTTCTTGCTCACAATACAATAATCTCTCACCACAACCATAGAGCTAGATTAACAACAATATCGTACCCCCCCCTGACCCAGGTCCTCTTGAATTTTATGTATACATTACAATACCTCACCGACAACCTTAGGCCGAAACCTAGGTGCCAAAACCCTAAATACCAAAACCCTAGGTGTCTAAAACCCTAGTTCAACTTGACCCGCTTTTTTCGAGCTTCACCAACCTATCTTTCCTTCCTTCTTGTGTGGTGCTCCAAAGCATCCAAAGGTGGATTTTTCCCACTTGTTGAGTTGTCCTTGATCCATCTTCCTTGTTGATTTTTCATCTTCGAACTCCTCATCCCCCGGCTTGCGTTTTCGTACTTCGCTCCATATTTTCTTCTCTTCTGCTCACTTCAACCTAGTGACAGACACTGTATCTTCTGCAAAGTTCGTTTTTTACCTTTTCTTCCTTGTTCTTCGCTTCCTTCCATAACCAAGGGCCAACAGGCCCCCAAAACTCACCTGTGACTCATCCCAAGGCACTTTGTATCTGATTCCTCTATTTTGCTTCAACTTTGGACTACGCAGGGAAGCCTTTTCTTTCTGCTTTATGCCTCCTCTTCCTCCTCGTGCAGACTGTCTTTTCTGTGTCTGGTACCTAGTTTCAACTGCACCTGGTACCTAGACCCTTTTCCACTGTTTTTACTGAGAGCTGCGAGGCAGCTGGTTTTCATAGTACAACTTCAGTCGATTCCCATTTACCAATCCTTCCTTCCATTCTCCCTTGAATGTTTTCAATTGCACAGCTCCTCCTTCGGTAACATAAGAAATCTTGTACGGTCCAAGCCAATGCGTTCTGAACTTCCCTGGGTGTTTTATAAACTTACTTTCATACATTAGTACTAAATCACCTTGCTTGAATGCCTTCTTCTTGATGTGTCTGTCATGATATGCCTTCTCTCGTTCCTTATGAACCTACTGGTGGAATCATATAATGAATCTGTCTTCTTCCAGTTCAACCAACTGTGCAAGCCTCTTGCGAACAACGCCAGTATCATCCATGTATGTAAACGCAACAATCCTTAAGCTTGGTACCAAGTATTCCATCGGGACAACAACTTCAAGACCATAAACAAATTTGAAATGGGTCTGCATTGTTAATTTATTGCAAGTGGTTCTATAGGCCCATAGTACTGTAGGCACTCTTAAATCCCAGTCATCCCTATTCATACTACAAATTTTCGTTAATGATGTCTCCAATATCTTGTTGAATGCTTCAATTGTCCCATTTTCTTGTGGATGGTAAGGTGTACTCTTCTGATGGTGGACTGCAAATTCTTCAGGCAGGGCTTCAACTGTCTTATTGATGAAGTGTGTGCCTTGATCGCTCATAAGGATCTTGGGGCATCCAAACCTGGTTATTATGTCATCAAATATAAATCATGCAGCTGTAGTTGCACTACATTTCTTGATTGCTCTGGCTTCAGCCCATCTGGTTAAGTATTTTGTCACAGTAATGATGTACCTTTCTCCAGTGCACTTTCTTGGTGGGTTTATGGGTCCCACGAAGTCAATGGCCCATTTTTCAAATGATTTTATGGTCATCTGTGGTGCTAATGGAATTTTACCTTGTCTGGATGGTTTCCCAACTCTCTAGCACACATCACAAGCTCTAGCATAATCCTTAGCATCTTTGTCTAAGGTAGGCCACCAAAGGTCAACTCGCAGAACCTTATGCGCAGTTGCTTTCACTACGTAATGTCCTTCTGCGATGCCTTCATGAGATTCTGTGAGGATCAATGGTCTCTCTGTCTCCATAATGCATCTCCTTAGTATCTCATCAGATCCCATTTTGTATACATGACCAGCTATCAGTGAAAATTCTACAGCGCACACCATTAGTTGTTTCTTCTAGGAATTATAAGCTCACTAGGTGCCATTCCTATTGACAGGAACTGGATGAAGTCTTCGAAGTGTTCATCAATATTTATGTTCATCAATCTTTCTAATGGCGAGCAGTTGTGCATACGACAGTGTATCCTCCAAACTGGTGGGTTATTCTCCATGTTCCAACCTCGACAGGTGGTCAGGGCCCTTGTTCATTCTACCTGGCTTAACTATGATTTAAAAATCATATTCTTGAAACAACAGAATCCATCTGCATATTCGCCCCCCCAACACTGTCTTGTTGACAAGGTATTTCAGCACAAAGTGATCTGTAAACATTTTGAAGTGGCCTCCCAACAAGTAGTGGCGGAATTTCTGTAGCGCGTACACCGTGGCTAATCCTTCTCTTTCTGTAGTGGTGTAGTTAATCTCAGTTGTAGATAGCTTCCTGCTATAAAAATCTAACGAATGGTCGATCTCCCCTTCTCCTGGTTGTGCCAGTATTTCTCCCAGTGCAATAGAAGATGCATCGACGTGCACATGAAACTCCTTGTTCCAATCTAGAAAAACCAGAATGGATGCAGTGCCATCTTCTGTTTCAGCGTGTCAAATCTTTGCTAGCATTCGTTTGTCTATCCAAACTGAAAATCCTCCTTCAACAACTTCTCCATCAGTGTTGTGATTTTGGCATAGCCTTTAATGAATTTCCTGTAATAGCCAGTATGTCCTAGCGTAGTGCACAATTGTTTGATTGAAGTAGGAGGTGGCAAATCAACTAAAATTGCAATTTTAGATGGATTAACCAGCAATCACTGCTTTCATACAATATGGCCTAATAACACTCCAAATGATGAGAAGAAGATGCACTTCTTTAGATTCAAAGCAATTTGACACTTCCTACATTTATCCAACATTAGCCTTAGACATTCGATATGATTTTTCAACAAACTAAACACAGTTCAGTCATCAAAATATGCTTCTAAAAATTTATGCAAAAAATCTTTAAACGCTTCGACCACCACCCTGGAAAAGATGGCTAGGGAATTCTTCAGTCCAAATGGAATCACTATATATTGGTAGGATCCCCTTTCTGTGGAAAATGTGGTCTTTTGGCGGTCCTCCTTAGCAATCTAGATCTAATGGTATCCTGAAAAATCCATCTGTAAAAGAATATACCTCCTGGCCTCCCACGTTATCTAATACTTCATCAGTGAATGGTGTAGGGAAAGGGTCATACAGACAAGCATCATTCAACTTCCTGAGGTCCACACATATCCTGATTTCTCTTGTCTTCTTGTCTTGTACCACCATCGGGTTGATCCACTATGATTCTTTGACAGGTTCAATAATCCTTGCTTCTAGCATTCTATGAAGCTCAATATTCACTTTTTCCTTGTATTTTGGATTCAATCTGTAGGGTCTTTGCTTGAATGGCTTCACACCTGGTTTCAAAGGTATTCTCATCTCTCCCATAGGTCCTTTGATACCCTTCATATAAGTGAACTTGGTCAGAAACAAGTCATGATATTCATGCAACAACTCTGTAATCTTGTCAATGGTAGCAGCAACCCAATAATCTCTGACATTGGCAAGCTTTGGTGTCTCCTCTATTCCAATATTGACCTTTTTTATCTTGATTGGTTGACCAATAAATGGTATCTCAACTCTTGGTCCCTCCACATCTCTTTGGCCGTCTGTTTCAGTGATGTTTACCTTCCTCAGATCATTGTCGTCATCGACATTGATGTTGTAGCAGCTCTACAATTTCTGGAGAGGCGCAGTCCATTCGTCCTCTTCTTGTTTCATAGGGAGGCTAGATGCCTCTTCGAATACCTTCTATCTCACAATATGTAATGCTTGGTCTACTAAAGGATATTCACTTTCAAATAAAAAGTTGGTGACAAAATTCTGAGTCATACCATCCCAATATTTAGTGACGAGGCCCAGCTCCGCTTGAAGGTACCAGTTGATAGGATTCGTGTCCAACGTGTTAATGAATCTATGCACCTATTTTTCTCGAGGAATTTCACTCCAGGCCTCTTCGCAGCTTCACACATGGTCCTTTGGGCAACTTTGACTAGTGTACCTTACTTCACAACTTACTGCTTGTGCTAAGAATCGTGTTGTCATTAAAGTTCGGCATTGTGTCAAGTCTGTAATATTTCTTTTATGTGTCCCCCATCATCTCGTTGGTGTAGCTTTCAGGGCCTCATCCATGGCCAACATTCTCTGTTGTGTTGGTACATTTCCTTCAAAGTATGATAGCAAGGATTCTAAAGGATTCAGACCATCAAATGTGGGTAAGTTACTCACTATTGTGTCGATCCAGCGAACTTCTCTGATTAATCTAGCACATCTTCTGGTAGATAATTTATACATCTAGTTCTACTAGTTCTCCAGTGCTTCTTCTGAATTTGATGAACACGCACTTTCACTTCTCCATCTCAGATTCCCATCAGTTGTAGGGTTAATGTAATCTTGCTATATGACTTTTAGTTTGTAGATATTTTCCAGTTCGTATGTATGGTCTTCTTCTTTGATGGGCTTTGTATATCACTGACCCTCATCTGGATCTAAAGGTGAAATGAACCTAAGGCCATCTCTTTCAAATTTCATAAGTCTTTTCTTCAAATCAACAATAGTGGAATTGTTAAAGGCCCAATCGATTCCTAACAGTGCAGGGTAAGGGAAATTGTCATCAACAATTTCAATTACCTCAAAATTTGCAAAGGTTCTAACTCCGTCGATGTCCACAGGGACATGCTCCAATCATCCAAATGGGTTGAAAGCTTGTTGATTATCCATCCTAAGTATGATAGGGTAATAGATCAACCTCACTTTTCCCATTAGTGCCCAAGTTTGCTTTGTCATGACATTGACCTCTGACCCTAAGTCAAGTACCACATAGTCTATATCATATTCTCCTATCTGAGCATTCAAATGTAATTCTTTATTTTTCCTTCTCTTCTTACCAATTTGGTGTACTTCCCTATTTAGTAAGGGGTCTCTCTCTCCTAGCTCGTACTGCCTGATTAAGTTTTGTAGCTCTTGTATACCATTTTCATCCTGAATCAACTTAATAAAAGTGTATAAAAATTCGATGAGCTTACTAACCTCTTTTCCTCCTTTTGGTGAAGCCGACTAATCAAATGCCTAAGGTGTTCGATATTCTCTCACTTCTAGTCGTGTTTTTGATGAATACCCTTGGTCTCCCTTGAACTCATGTCTTGCCTCCTCGAATATGTGTCTTTCCTTCTTCGTATCAAAAGCCTGAGTCTTCTCTGTAGCTTTCTTGATACCTGAGTCTTATACGATCTTTCCTTGGATCATTCTATCCTCTCCTGTAGCAGCGCCTCCTCAAGTAATAACAGTGATTCTAGGGTCTGCTCCACGAGGTTCAGCATATATTGGTTTCACTTGTGGGTTCTGCTGAGGTCCTTGTCTTTCCCGAAGCTTAGCTAGTAGTACAGGGCATTCCTCAATGACATGTTCGAAGGAGTTGCAATAATTGCAAGTGCTACAAGGGTTCTGATAGTTCCTTGCTAGATGTCCTGGTTGTGTGCAGTTATAATAGATTATTTGTCCTCGGTCTTGGCCCATTCCTCCTCATCCTCATCGTCCTTTGTATCCACCATGAGGATTGAAGTTTCCTCTTTCTAGGGAGTTATACTGCGCATCATTTCCTTCTTGATGTACTTCACCTTGGATCTTGTAGATGTCTCTTGATCTTTCATGCATGAGATCATAAGCTCTACAATCTCTATCATCATGCCCTACTGATTTACAGAATGTGCAATACAAGTTTGTAGGGGTCTGAACGTATTTTCGCATGTAGTATCACTCACTAGGGCGATGTCGATTTCTGCATACTTCGTACCAAGGTAAGGTGACTTGCTTCAAGGGGCTCGGAGATCCAGAAGCAAAGTATTCCTTGAATAGAGGGCAGTGTTCCTTGTCATGACCTTTTGATCTGCATCTGACACACCAGATGTATTCTCTTTTGTATTTTCCCTTGTCTTTCTTCATGTCTTTCTTCATGTCTTCGACCTGTAGAGAGAAACTAGTTAGTTGACTCAAGATATGACTCATACCTGAGTTGGATTCTCCCATAGGGGTTAATTCAAGATTCATGGCAATCTCTAATGATTCTGCCGACAAAGCAATCTTTTACTGCATCAAGGGAACTCTGATATGTGGTAACAGGGCAGCGATGAACCATTCCTTGTTTTGTTCATATGGGATCTTAAATTTCAATCTTCATGTTAGGGTCTTGAATCTCTGGTCGAACTCCCAAACAGATTTGGCTACCTTATGCTTGATCTCCTTCAGTTCTATAATACATTGTGACTCCGACTTAGGTTTCTTCAAATCTGCAATCAACACATTCTTGATCTCATTCAATGGCTTAGGTTGCGCAAGTCCTTGGACAAGCTTCATGTACCATCTCAACACGCAGTCTCTCAGTGTAGTGATAAACTGGTTTCTTTTAATAGCTTCATCGATAATATTTTTAATGTTCCATACAGCCTCACACAGGAACCAATGTTGATCAGGATCTTCAGATCCATCTCCTCTAAAGATAGGGAGCCTCATCTCATCTGCCATGAAGTTTCCTAGGTTTCTTGTCTGAGTGGATGTTGAACTACTAGTAATAGTGCTCTACGGACTCTGGTGATTTGGAATGTTCTAATTACTTAGAATTTTTTAAACAACAGGAGGATTGATATTACTTACTTCAGTAGCCTGTGCAGTTCCTGAGGTTTCTGGCTTGTTTCAGTGAAGTTCTGCAGTTGCTTCTTCCTCTGGCCCCACGGGTTCTGAATTTTCTTCGTCTTTTAGATCTGCCTCTTCTCCACTGTAGAAACCATATTCTCCATAGTTTTTATTAAAGAGGTTCTCAAGGTGAACCCCTCTAAATAATATTCCACTGCGTGTATGTCCATCTTCTGTGTCGTTGTCACTGTCTGAATTTTTGAACATTAGTCTTTTCAAATCCACCCGATCTACTGTATCTTCAAGATGTTCTTTTCAAGAAACATCATCTTGATTCTCAGCTTAAGAAAGTGCAAAAATTTTCCTCTTGGTCCTTTGAAAAATAATCTCTTGGCTTGGCTATATAATTCTACCCTGTCAACAGCAAACTCGGTGATATACCCTCCAATGGTACTATCAAACCAATGATCTACTTCTCTGGATACGGTGTTATCAACTCTTTTGACCTTCTAGATCAGCATAGACGTCCAAACCACAAGAGGTCTAGATCTAATCTTGAACTAGGTATCAGCTAACCTAGCCAACCACTCAAACAACTCTTGGTGGATTCCTCCAAAGAATATCTTGTGAATGTCGATGAAGATGTATCTTTTTAGCTAATATTCAGTACTCAGCTTAGGGTTCTTTTTATGGGCTTCAGTGAAGTCCCTCTCTTCATCTTCTATCCACTTTTGAATCTCTGTCTTCGATGGGAACCACCTTGACATTCCCTCATGAAGATTCATGTCCCGACAACGTAACCATTTTTTGGCACAAGGGCAGACCCAGGGTTCAGCTCCAAGAGCGTACCAACAAGCCCTATCTATTGGCCCTTTCGGCAACACCTGCAAAGTAGATGCAGTCCACGTGAAGTAGCTATGAGGGGGTTGCAGGACAGAGATGTCTACAACCATGGGAATATCAAGTGGATTTATTACAACAGCAACACAACATGCATCTATCACTTATCAAGCTAGATCTATCCTGCACATTTCATAGATCTAATCTAATACAACAATGAAAATAACAATATAACAGTGGTTGAGATCAAAGCATCAACCACACACACAACATAATATGCCTGTGGTTCACCCTCTCTCTAGGGCTACGTCCACAGAACTGACTTATGATTTATTAATATAAATCATACAGTTCTTTTCTGCGCTCTCAGCTAGCAGATCCTCCTTCCCTTCTCTCTTTCTCTCCCCTTCCTGCACACCTAGCTGCAGGACTTGACCTCCGCACACAGCTGAATATCTTACAATATCTGAAGGCTCTCTCTCTCTCAGCACTTCTTGCTCACAATACAATAATCTCTCACCACAACAATAGAGATAAATCAACAACAATATCATACCCCCCCCCGACCCAGGTCCTCTTGACCTTTATTTATACATTACAATACCTCACCGACAGCCTTAGGCTGAAACCTAGGTGCCAAAACCCTAAATACCAAAACCCTTGGTGTCTAAAACCCTAGGTCAACTTGACCCGCTTTTTTTGGGCTTCGCCAGCCTATCTTTCCTTCCTTCTCACACAGTGCTCCAAAGCATCCAAAGGTGGCTTTTCCCCGCTTGCTGAGTTGTCCTCGATCCATATTCCTTGATGATATGTCATCTTCGATCTCCTCATCCCCCGGCTTGCATTTCCGTACTTCGCTCCATCTTTTCTTCTCTTCTGCTCACTTCGAGCGAGTGACAGACATTGTGTCTTCTGCGAAGCTCGGTTTTTACCTTTTCTTCCTTGTTCTTCGCTTCCTTCCATAACCAAGGGCCAACAAGTGCTTTTAATATGTCTAGACCCATAGGAGGCCCAAAGAACTATGTTTTATTTTCATGATAGTCTATGTGGGGTGCATCAATTCTGGAGAACCAAAGCCTATAAGATTCTCAGGGCTGCGTATTTTTGGCCTAGTTTATTCATAGATGTCTGTGAAAAAATTAGAGCTTGCGCTAAATGTCAAAATTTCTCTGGAAAGAAGTAGCTCAAGTCTTTTCCATTGAAGTCGGTAGTAGCTTTAGGACCCTTTCAGCAGTGGGGCCTAGACTTCATTGGGGAAATCCATCCTACTTCCAGTGGTCAACACAGGTGGATCTTGACTACCACTGATTATTTTACCAAGTGGATAGAAGCTATCCCCTCAAGAAGTGCTTCCCACGAGGTAATCATTGGTTTCCTTGAGGATATTATGGTAAGGTTTGGTTGTCCAAGCAGGATTGTCACTGATAATGCTGCCTCTTTCAAATCTGAACCATTGATCTAGTTCTGTGAACAGCTTGGAATTTAATTGATTCACTCAACTCCTTACTACCCCCAAGGTAATGGACTGGTAGAGTCCTCTAACAAGAGCCTTATAAAGATCATCAGAAGACTTCTAGAGGACAAAAAAAAAGAATGGGATTCAAAGCTCAAGTTTTGTCTGTGGGATGACAGAGTGATGACAAAGAGGTCTCTTGATGTCTCTCATTTTCAGCTGGTGTATGGAGTTGAGGCCATTTTTCCTTCTCATCTAGCCTTGCCCGTGGAAAAATTCTTCCAAGACTTCCAAGGAGAGCCTGATGATATGAACAGGCAGGCTAGAGAGTAGTTACAGGACAAAGAAAATCAACATCAACAAAGGATCAAGAAGGGCTTTGACAGGAAGGTAAGGAAAGGGTATTTCCAGCTGGGAGATATGGTACTCAAATGGGATGCACCCAAGCAGGACAAAGGAAAGTACGATAAATTCAAAGCCTTGTGGATTGGGCCCTTCAAAATCTCTAAAATATTTTCAAATAATACTTACAGGTTGCAGAATTTGGAGGGAGCTGAAGTTTTTGGTGGCCCTGTAAATGGGAATTTTCTGAAAACGTTTTTGTTTGAGCCATGAGTGGATTTCTCATGCCATTTTAAATATCATTTTTATGTTGTTTTAATAGCCGACCCCATAGCCCTAATACCGGGAACTAAAACTACTAAAGTCCTTAAAGCCTCATAGGGAGGTCTCTATCCCCCATGGAGCCTAATGTTAGCACATATCTTTGTAAATGAGTGTTTTCCCTTAGGAATTTACTCCTTGGAAAAACAATGAAGGAAATCGGGCTAGAAGCCCACAAATGTGTTATATCCAAAGTCAAGAGGAGTGATTTGACCTCTTGGCACATTGTGCTAAGGCACGCATAGATCTGGGCGGCTGAGCATAACGTTCTCAGATCTACGGCCCACAGTCCATATCGGACCCCCGCCCCCCCCCCCCAAATATTATGTCTTTAATGAGGGGGAGGGGGTTTCTAGCATGGTCCCCCCACCAACCATGTCTCTTTCTTGTCAACTCGGACCCGCCCCCCCCACCCTCGCGCTTTACTGCTTACCACTACCCCCCCTCCAAGTAGACCTCTTACCACTATACCATACCGCTCATGCTCCCGCCACCACCTATCCCCCACTCACATCACTTGTGTGCCTATCCTCTTCCCAATGTCACATCTCCCCTCTCACCTCCCGACATGTGTCTTCCATTTCCCCTCCATTTCAGCTCCGTGATGTCGTCATGTCCTCCCTAACCACTCACACCCCTCCTCCTCCACGTCCTCTTCTCGTGCCACATCACCCTCGCTCCTTTACACCTCACCTCCTGCGTGATTGCCCCCCACACATTCCCAGTCACCGTACTATTGCCGCATCCTTCCACATGGCCACCTGGCGTGCATGGTAGTCTATCGGTCTGCACTAGTCACCTTGATTGTCCCCCATCATCAGTATCCAACGACGATCCCAGTGGCACAGTTTCAAAGTGTGGCCAACACGTTTCCCAAGTGCAGGAGTTGACTCAGGCCCGACCTAATCCCGATGTAGGTGGTTAATGAAGTAGGAGGAGGTGGTTGAAACATCATCCCCTCTCATAAATGGAAATCCAGGAAGGACTGGAAAGCCTGAGAATGCATCTGACAAAGAATTGCATGCACAGTCTGATAGATAAGGTCAAGACGAAAGAAGCTCGTGTCTGACAGAAGGTTGCATGCACAGTCTGCATGGGATTTTCAGACGTAAAGCCTTCAATGCATGACTTGATCGCTCCTCTGGTAGTGGTAGTCGTGTCTGAGTATAAATTTGTAATTTTGATATTTTTTTATGGTCAATGGTTGAGCTAGGATCCCATATTGTAAAACTTTTGATGAAGATTATGGTTCTATGGTTATGTATTTTGATATGAGACTTCTTGTTTAATGAAAGTCGGCTTCTTTTTCATCTTTTTTTCCTCTGATACTGAAGTGTCCATGATTAAAGGATTCACATGGATTGTTATAGCTGTATTGTGATGTATTATTGATTGCAGTCATGTTCTAACGTTCTTCAATTCCTGAAACTTCGAATCCAAGAGGATCTTGTTTTCTGAGTTTTTCCTCCTTAGGATGATGGAAGACCTAATGTCCATAGCAGACCTCTACATTCTCCTCACCAGTTCTTCCTCCTACTCACCCTTACTACCACTTACTGACTGAAGTTAATCAAGACCTCACCTGCGTGTGCGTGATGGTCCAGTTTTCTGAGTTAAAATGATATTATCTTGAATCTGTGCCCATTTGACCTCCTTTAAATTATTTACTGTGACATATAAACTGATGAGTATTGGCCTTACCTTCAACACAATCTGAAGGTGACTTCTAGTTCTAACAGGAGCTTTATGGGAAACTATAATAAAGGGGAAGGTGCATATATCTCCACTTTAGTGTGGTTTCTTTACTTTCATATCTGAAAATGTTGGGGATAAGGAGGTGGTTTTGGGTGGTGGTCATTGGTTCTACAACAAGTCTAGTCTAGCACTTAAGAACTAATAAGAATCCATCAATGCTCACATTTCTTTAAGGGAAAATATTCTCACATAGGTAATGTTTAGAAGGCTCCCAAACCACTTATGTAATACTAGGGTTTTGTGATCTATAGTGGAGAAGTTGGGCTCATTTTTATTTTTGGATAAGGATACTTTGTCTCATGAGGGGGGTCCATGGATTCCCATCCATATGTCCATCAATGGTGGGTTTTGAAAGGATCTTAGTTTGTCTTCTAAGGGGGTACACCAATATTAGATGTTAGCCTATAAAGGCCTTCCTTTTTTGACATTGTTTTTTGCAAAAAACATGGCCATCTTCAAATTGATGCTCGCTCAAAGAGGATACAACTTGAAAATGGAAGTGAGGAAAACCTTCTACTCTAAAAATTCGGTTGGTGAGAAGTTTGAAGGTGTAAAATAAGTTTGTTTCCTAAGATATTCAAAATGGTGTTGGTGAGGTCTGCAGGGTTATTTCTTGGGATTCTAAGACAGGGGCTCTAGCTTCTTTTTTTCATTAGGAGCTGGTGGATTCCTCAATGATTTCTCCATGTTGGGATTGGAGAGATCTCAAAGGTGGATGGGATCATATTTATATATTCTCATTGCTCTTTACAAGAGGTCTATCGATTGTAGGTGATTAAGGAGGAGAAATTTGGGGTCTTGGAGGTAGTTGTTAGTAGCATTCATTTGGTTAAGGATAATGGGGATTCTTCTCTCATTATCGGGTCTATACATCAAGGTAAAGGGGTGTCATTCATTTCTATAGAAAAAGTAATTGAAGTGATTTTTCCTAGCATCGATTCTCCTTGTTAGGACTTCTTAGGTGATATATCGTGGTTGATTGCTAAAGCTTGTCTTTTTCTCTTGATCCTTGAAATACATAAAGAAAAAACTGTGCCATTTGAATTTTAATCTTACTTAAAGATAATTATTTAAGCAAATTAATAACTTGTGACTTATGTATTATTTGATTTATCTCTTTCATCTATTATTTACATAAAAAATACATTAAAATAACTTTTCATATTTTTAAAAATTATTTGGAATGTCTTGAAAATGTTTCTATGATTATAATAATGCTCTTCTCATCTAAATATATATTATAAAGTTTGTTTCATGGGTAAAAGGTTAAAATTTGCTTTGGAATAATATTTGGTTTCATGTATATGATTAAGGTTAGGGAGGGTGAGGTTTCCACAATAGGAGGGTTTATATAGAAGTAGCTAGGGTGGATGTATCGTGAAATTGTCAACATCAAGGGTTGGAAAAGGCTATGTGGAAGGTAGAATGGGGTATGTGGAGGAACATGTGGACTTCTCTGATGATCAATTAGAGGTTCAAAGGATATGGTTGTTGGCCCTTGACAAAGTTTTGAAGAATTCTTGGTCATATTTGACCGTTTTTGGGACTGTGATATCTTGCCAAAGATGGAGCGCAACACGAAGCGGAAATTAGGGAAACTAGACCTATTTTTGGGTCCCTTTAGGGTTTTGGGTTGATGTAACAGGAAAGGGATGTCGGTCTGTGGGTTTACCCACACTTAGGCCCATTTTGTAATATATAAATATATACTTAGGCAATGTAAGTAGAGGACGGTAGTACATCTATGTGATGTATAGCTAAAGCCATAGTGCTAGTAATTGGATCTGTGTGATCGGATGTATATTGCAAGTGCTCTGTGCATGATTGTAAGGATATTGAAAAGCTAAGTGCAAGTTGTTGTAGTTTTGTGTTGAAGTGCAAGGAAGAAGGATCTAGCGAGTTGCGCAGATCTTTTGTCATGTGCGAAGTAAGGGTCATTGAAGCTCTGTGTTGTAACCGCTTGGCCGAGATAATATAAAGAAGAAGACTTTGTGGACGTAGCCCCAGGGTGGGGGTGAACCATGGTAACTTTGTGTATTGTGCTCTGTGATTTGACCTAATGTGTTTATCTCCTTCTTGGCTAAGTTCTTGATGTGATTAAATAGATTTAGTTATGTTGTGTGCTTCTGAGACAGGAATGAATGTTAGATCTGATATATAACATGCTTAGTGTCTGATCTGGTGAATCCAATCTATCTTGTTGTATATAAGTGCTAAGTCTTATCGAATCTAAGTATATACTATGATGTTATGTGTTATCTACAAAGTGTTGCAAGGGTTGAATATTGATGGATAAACCATGCTATATAATTGCTAAGTGCTATAATCACATATATGTGCCCCAGCTAAGGTTGCAAACATCTGAGTCCTGCAACCACCCCTGCCTCTACCTCGGGTGAGCCTTCATCTGCTTCACAGGTGTTGCCAAAAGGGTCGGTAGTTAGGGTTTTTTGGTGTGCTCTTGAGCGTGGACCCTGGGTCTGCCTCTGTGCCAACAAATGGTTCCATTGTCGAGATCGACACATCACATGATATTGATAGGTTGCACCATCTAGAATGTAGGCCACTAGAGGTGGCCACTGTAGATATTCTGAGTGAGTTAGCATAGGATTTGGGTGAACAATGTGTCAGGACCACATGAAAATCAAAGGAAGGGGTGAAGAGTCTTTTCGAAAATCAATCCAAGGGCCATAATTGCATATGTGGTTTTCCCCATAGAAGGAGTTATAAACCTAATACTGCAGATCCATCAAAATTGAATAACCAGTCATAGAATGATGGTGGTATATTTCACTCAAGGTATGAATAAAAATCACATTAAATGAGGTATGTAATGAGTTTTATTTCCTTTGAAATTATGATATCGATTAGCAAGATAGTTTTTTTGTTTTTGGTTTTGTTGGTAATATGTTGGATTTGAAGATTTTGAGTGAAGGCTCATTCTTGCATTTGAATATTGTAGGGATTTTGTCTTAGTAGGGCTCTAGGAAGCCAAAGAGATGTAAATGTATCAAAAATACATAGGAGGCCATCAGTATGAAGCTGGGAGAGAAAACCAAATTTAATGAAATAATGGAGATGGGAGATTGGGCATTGGTAGGATGTTTTCCTTGGAAATGAATGAGTACTGAGGAATTGAAGAATTGGACCATGAAAAAATTTTAATTTGTGGTGGGGGTCTCTCCTTGTACCCTAATTTTGGTAAAAGGATGGTTGGTTTGGGTGTTTAGGAAAAAAAATAAGTAGATAAAATATTGCATCATCATTGGAAAAGGGGATCTCAATCCCTATTCTTGAATAAATGGCATATAGACTTCAATCACTAATCAGCTAGTGTGGACATTATCCCAGTATGGGTTCATATTCTTAGGTTTCCATTTATTTTATGGTCTAAGGAGGTGTTCAAACAAAATCAGTAACACTTAAGGTACCTTTTACGTAGAAGATGCATATTTCTTAGAGACTGGGTACTATGGCATGGAATGAATCTTGGTAGGGTTCGAGGGGAGAAAAGGTCTGGTAAAAGTGATGGACATTTGAAGGGGATTTGATCTCTTCCACATTAATATAGAAAATAATGGGATTCCATTTAAATGTGTACATCACCACTATTATGGGAACCTTGCTACTGAATGCAATTATTTGAGAGTGCAGAAAAACTCGGCTTTGAGGAATCATCCAAGAGGCTCAGAGACATTTGAACTGGAAATAACCTAGATTAAGAGTAGGAAAGAGGATGTAGGGATTCAATTGAATTTCGATGGTGTTTTAACATGACCTTTGGTAGACGATGTTCAAAACTCAATCCTTGGATAGATCAAAGAACTTTTTATCGCACAAACTGTAGGTTGGGAAAATCCAGACCCAATCCATGAGATGGAGATAATTGTGGGAGAGTCTACCCACTATCACCTTAGATAAACCCTCCCCTCGCTTTAGTGAAGGATAAATACACTTCAAACATAGAATTGATTCCACTTCAAACAATTTGAAAATCTCATAAAATCACATTACCCAATGCAAGCAATTGTATTTATCCAATGAAAAAATCAGATTAGTGACTTTTAAAATATGGGTAAATGGAGTCTTGGATATAATATTTGTATCTACAATATCCCTAGGGGTGTAAACCCTCTTACTCCCTAGGGTATGCAAATCAAACTTAGGTAAATCTAGGAGGGTATACACCCTTTTAGTCCTTCTAGCAACCTTGCCCAAAATTGACTTAATAACTAGCAATAAGATGAAGCTTGATGGAAGTTGTATGAATTTATACTCCTCCTAGGGTTTAAATGAATAACACTATGAAACAAGCAAGAAGAACTAACAAATTGCATATATTTCTTACCAATTCCAAGAGAGATGCAATATAAAACCCTAGTTCACCAAGTAAATTTCAACCACAAAGTAAGAGAGTAAGCCTCCAAGAGGTGTGCGCCACTTTAGCTCCACAATACACCAAGAGAAATCACCAAAACACATTTGAAAGAGAGAGAGAGAGAGAGAGATCCAATTTTCCCAAATTGGATGAAAATTTCAGCCAAGTATCTTCTCCAAATGGGAGAGCTATGATGAAAATGAAATAGAAATTATCCTTATTTATACAAATCCTATAAAAATAATTTGTCCACTTAAATTTTGGGTAAACCACAAAATAAGGGGCCAACAACCCTTACTTTTCCCCTTTACAACTTTAAATTTGATTTTTCACATAAGAAAACCCTAAAAGAAGCATGATGTCACCCCTTTAGGGAAACATTTTAGCACTTGGAGCAATTCGTTGAGCTTGGAGGAAAAACGTTGGGCATCCAAATGCCTTCCTCACATGCACTAAGGTATAATCCATCAATCCAAGGTCTAACTCTATCCAAAAGGTGCAAAGTGTCAAGCCAACCACACCACCACTCCAAACCCTATCCCTAGGATGACGTCAAGCCCTCCAAATGTGACGTTTTGACCTCCAAAGGAAAAACGTTGGGATTGTAGGGGCTAGGTTAGGTCATCGAAAATTTATATCAAGCCTCTAAAGGCTGTAATCATCATCTAGTATGTGGGCCATGGTTGATCCATATTCGAATCCAGGAGCTTGATGGCGCACAGAAAGGCCTAAAAATCAATGTTCTCAGAATGGATTCAAAATGGACATGTGTGTAGGACCCGTCAATATGAACCCATCACAACTTGAATGGGGTAAAACAGACGTCGTATGCTCTTGATATCACGTTCTGTTCGTTTTTCCCAACAGGCAAAAAAGTCAACAGGTAACAGGTAAAAAGTCAATGTTGATGTCAGCATGATGTCATGCTGACATGAGAGCGTGACACATGGAAAATTTTGTACAGCTGACATGGACCAACTGAGAGGTGACATGGGGCACCCGTAAAATTGACATGTCACTCCCATATGGCGACACGTGGTAGAAATAGATAGGTACAGATGGCAGACAGGTGGTCCAATCATTAACTGACACGTGGCAAGTGTGCTTACGTGGCCAATTGTTGATAGGGCATAGTATGGAACTAAGACATGGGAAAATCATTGCTTGACAAGTGGCATCAGAAACAATGAATAGGGTGGTGCCACATGGCCCAGAAGTGGGCTGCCACATGGCACCCCATAGTTTTCTCATTTGTTTTATGAAAAAATTATTATGGTTTCCCCAAGTTTCAAACTCGTGACCTGTTGGAGGAGGAAAGTGCTTTGGTAAAGGTCCATTTACCAACACACCAACGTTAGTGCTTGTATTACAAACCCATTTATATTTATTTAATTTGCATTGTAATATGAATGGAGGCGGAATGGGGTTGGGACTAAGCCCCAACCCATGGGTTTATGTAATATGTAACCACTTTCCATCTAGGAGGGCGATCTACTACATTTCAAATGCGCTAGGGTTAATGCTTAAGACCAAGGCCCTTCCATGCATTTCAGGGTTGTGACCAACACCTAAGCGCATAGATATGGAGGCACGGTCCTATCAAAAGTTGGAATGTGACCTGAGTATTAGGGATAAGGGCCAGCGCACAGCCTCTAAGGGGATGGCGCTTGGCCATATAGCATCAATGTGACCGAGTATTAGGGGCGCGCACTCAGGAAAAGGAGCTTGGCCAATATTGTATGATAAAGTGGGTTTTTGCAGTTTAGTTTAGTGGACTTTTATGATTTCTTCCACTATTATTGAAGATTTTTGCCCATTTTTTGAGATTTTGGCTAATATTGGGAGATATTGGGCCCTTTTTGAGACCAGATCTTGGGAGGAAGTTGGGACATGGTTACCAACTTCAGGCCTATATAAACCAGGCCTTCTTGAGGACATGGGGAGATCAGTGGTGGTTCAGAATAGGTTTATGATGCTGGATTGTTGAGCCAAAGGCCATTGTTATGTAGGGAAGCTATTGAGGAGCGCACCTTTACGGGCCATTTATGGGAGCCTCGTTCATCCAATTTGGGTGCCTTCAATTTTGATGGGTTCATGAGATCTGGTAGAACATGACCAGCTCATTTGTGTAACCTTTTGGAACTATCATAATGTAATTGTAAATCTTTCAACAGAAATAAGAAAATCCCATCGAGACAAGGCCCGAAGACATAGGCGAGATTGTCGAACTCCGTTATCACATTTGTGTTATGGTTTGCTGATGTCTATTTCTTTATTTTAGATCTTCACATGTGTATATGGTTGTGATATATTCTCATATCTTCTTCCTGTTGGACAACTGAGAGGGGGGGTGAATCAGTTGTCACCGTACTTAAACAATTATGCCTCTTTTAAAATATTTACAAGGCACTCAATGATGATCACAATAATGTAGGGAAATGAACAATGGCACATTCAGCATCAGTGACATATATGAGAAACACAAAGACAGAAATTTCCCAAGGAAACCCATACAGGGTAAAAACCTCTTCTTCTTTATATGATAAGTATTATTTACATTCTTTACATTATCATACATTTGAGCACCAACTCATTGTGAGGCTACAACCTCTGTTTTGCAAGCTACAACTTGCTGAGAGCACCAACTCTCTGTTTTTCTCTAGCACCCACTGGAAGGAAGCACCAACTCCCTGGTTTCTCTAGCTCCAACTAGAAGGAAGCACCAACTCCCTGGTTTCTCTAGCACCAACTAGAAGGAAGCACCAACTCTCTGTGTTCAAGCCCCCACTTGAACCTCTGAGGACACCAGTCCTCCCTAGCACCTCCCAACCACCCTTGATTATGAATATGAAATACTGAAACCTATTACAGTGATATAGTGTTCAATAACAGCTTACCAATCTCATCACTATTCTGCAAGATTTGGCTACTTAGACTTCCTCATAGTCTTCCAGCATGCATCTGCTGCCCATTCTGTTCTTCTGCTTTGTATGCTCTATGCGCCATGTCCATTTGCTACACAGTGCTTCTTCTGTTCTTTTCAGCTGCTGCACTCTGATCCTTCTTCATGCATGAATCACCTTCAACAACAACATCCGCATCAATTCCAGCAACAACAGCAGCCACATCTCTTCTCTGTACTTTGTATTTATAGATTTTGTGCACCTTGTGAATGCAATGTGCGCAATACCTCTGCATACTCACACCGCGCTGATATCCTCAACAACTTGAGTGCTCTGTCTGATCATCATCATGACTCTTCAGCTTCTCTGGCCGTTTTTCCACTCGTTCAGCATCACTGTATGTTATGCTGAGATTCCTCAGCCTCTCTGGCAGTTGAGACTCTTCTTCTTCTCTGTGACAGTCGAGCTCACCTTCTCTGTTCCAGTTACAAGCTTCAATGCTCATCCAGCTGTCAATCGCCTCCATGAGCATATTCATCCCTCTTGAATATTCCCAGAGACTCTTCATCTCCTCTGTCAATCACCCCGAAGTGTCTTCAAGTCCTCTAGCAGAAACCATCAGTGGTTTCTAGTAGTTACACTGTGACGTGCAATAGTAGCCCTCCGATTATGCTCAAATTCACCTGCATCGTTGGATTAAATCTAATGGGTTCTTGTGTTATTTACCTATTTCGCACTTTTGCAATTCGGAGATTCTGCGATGAGACATCTTGAGTCTCCATGTCACGAGTTCCGAAACTCCGAAATGGACCTTTTTTGTGCTAGCTCCTTCCTTTATATGACCATGTCTATGACCAAGCGCTTATGCATAAAGCGCTTTCACGATTTCTCATTTCGTGAATCTAGAGATGAGGCATCTCGACTTTCCAAGTCGTGATCCCTGAAATGTCAAAAAGAAGCTTGTCTGCATGTACTCTTCTCTTCAGCTCTTAGATGGTGTGACCACCGGCTGAGACCACGCGCTTATGCATAAATCGCTTTCGCGATTTCACATTTCGTGAATCTGCAGATGAGGCATCTCGACTTTCCAAGTCGCGATCCCCGAAACCCCGAGATGGAGCTGAGATCAACAGTCCAGGATCTCAATGAATCTACGGTCCAGATCTCATCATGAATTCGCATCTCGCAATTCCTTCGATAGAGGTTCTTGTCACTCCAAGTCGCGATAGGTGAGACTCCGAAATGAAGCTTAGATCAACGATCCAGACCACACCTTGATCTGACGGTTGCGATTAAATCACGATTTCGCATATCGCGATTTCGATGGTTATGTTTCTTACCTCTCCAAGTCGCAATTCACGAAACTCGAAAATGGAGTCGAATCAACGATCCAAATCACACCTTGATCTGACAGTTGTGATTAAATCACGATTTCGCATATCATGATTTCAATGGTTATGTTACTTGCCTCTCCAAGTCACGAGTCGTGAAGCTCTGAGATGGAGCTGGATCAACGGTCCAGAACAAACCTCGATCTGATGGTTGCGATTAAATTGCAATTTCGCATATCGCGATTTCAGTGGTTATGTTACTTGCCTCTCCAAGTCGCGATTCACGAAACCCCGAAATGGCGTGGGATCAACAGTCTCGATCAACACTTGATCTGATGGTCATCGGGAATTGTAAATGGGATCCAACAATCAAAAATGTTGCTTCTCCTCCCGATCTTACTTTGTTCCTCTTACTCTGATATTGCCATCGATGATCTGCCAACAATCCTCTGCACTATCTCTTCTGAGCTTAATCGAATATTCTCTGCAGCGTCTTCTCATAATGCCCATCTATTACATACTTTCTATACTCATGCCATCTTCATTGTTGTACTTGCCATCAATGACAAGCATTCGTTGTCTGTTAAATATTTGCCAACAATCTCCCCCTTTGGCATTGATTGCAACACAAGCACCCACATGCATTCGGACTCTCCTCCCGGACTCTTTTCTCCCCCTTTGACATCAATGTCAATGAATAAACATGCTCCCCCTGAGCTATTGCAAAACATACTCCCCCTATCAATTATGAGCATCTTGGAAATACACCAGATATTCAATAAGTACTCCCCCTGACTAGGTGAACAGATTAGACACAAGAAATTATAACCCCCAACTTTTGACGAAGATATCCAAAAGGGGTTGTTGCTAATGGTTTTGTAAATATATTTGCAATCTATTCTGTACAAGGTATATAATTCATTTGAACAATTCTATTTGTAACTTGTTCTCTGAGAAAATGGTACTTTATTGAAATATGCTTAGTCTTGGAATGAAGAACAAGATTCTTGGAGACACTAATGGCACTGGTGTTATCACAATGAATTGGAATGGGATCAGTGTAAGTTACCTTCAGATCTGCAAGAGTTTGTATCATCCATAAAATTTGTGTGCAGCAAGTAGCAGCAGTAATGTATTCTGCCTCTGTAGTGGATAATGAAATGGATCCTTGCTTTTTACTAAGCCATGCAACTAATGAGTCACCCAGAAAGAATGCTCCTCCACTAGTGCTTTTTCTCTCATCGACACAGTTTGCCCAATCTGCATCTGAATAAGCAGTTAACTGGAAATTTTGATTTCTGGGATACCATAGACCATAATTCATTGTTCCTTTCAAATACCTGAATATCCTTTTGACAGCTTGCAAATGACTCTGTTTAGGTGCAGCCTGATATCTTCCTACCATTCCTATAGCATGCATTATGTCTGGGCGAGATGTTGTGATGTACAGCAGGCTTCCTATCATTGATCGATATGAGCTTTGATCAACATCAGGTGAAT